>VZTM01013343.1:42754-93313 GCA_013400555.1 Jacana jacana
TTGAAAAAAAAAAACATACTTCCTCTTATTGTAGTAGAGAGTCATACATGTAACATAGCTGGTATGGTACAAGACAGAACGAAAATTCAAATTACTTACTAGTGCGGATGGGCAGAGCTTCGCTTTACAGAAAGGGAGAACTGTTCACTGGTTTTCTCCTTTTCTTTTTAGCTAACAATATATTGGATGTTAGTTCAGTAATCTTTTGTTGCAGGGCAGCAAGTCTGGGCAAAAATGAAAGTTTTACTGAAAAAGAGTGGGTATACCTTTAGCTAGTCCAAAATTTTTTTTTCTGTCTCAAATTCACTAAGAAATTTCAGCCTGGGAAAATATTGATCAGTCAAAGCATGTTATGAAGGTAATTAATACAGTTCTTAAAAAAAACAAAATTAGAAAGAATGTAGGTGCTAATAGTATATTTATTACCTAGAGACACAGAACTTAGAGGATTCACCCAAGACTGATTCTTTCTTCTGTCTGAGTGAATTTGAACCCAGTATTTCCTGTATCCATGGAGAGTTTCCAAGATTGTGGTCTGGATTTCTGGTCTGGTTCAGCAGAATAAGGGTTACCAGAGTCTCTCCTGTGGTTGCTCTTCCGCATTTTATAAATTTTACCTTGAATAAGGAATGAAAGTAATGTCCTGCATCTTTCAAATAAATCTCCTGACCACTGAGATGCAAGGTAATTATCAATCTTCAAACACATTGCCAGGTGAGATAAGGAAGTGTCTGATTCAAGAAAGGACTGACTTGGGCTGTGCACTGTGGCTGGAGGAATGCATGCCCTCGCCTGTCAAACAACCAGATGGCATCTAGAGTAGGAACTTACAAAGTCTGAATTTGTGATGAGATGAACAAGTGACAAAAAAAGTGTAGATAATTAATTCTGCAGGGGCCAGTTTACTTTCTGGGCAAAAATGCATGAAGAAACCACTGGACTCTTTTGTGTCCTAGTGATAGATGTGGCCCAGCAGAGTCTCCCTGCGAGCACAATGATGAAGTAGCGACCTGTTGCCACACAGCACTCTCTTAAAGTTCCTGTCTTGCCTACACTAGTACTTTTGCTTCCTTTTTGATCAAAAGCTGTTCCTCTAGCAAAAAATGCTAACCTCCAGCAGTTCTGAACTCAGCAAAGCCTTCGGGCATTACAGGATAACTCTTCGTTGACTGTGGATGAAGCATTTTCCCTTCTAATGCTTCATTTCTGTCAGAATTTGGCAGAGCAATTTTCTAGCATATAGGCAGACCGTGAAACAAACTCATGTTTAAGATTACATGTGCTTATTTAAGTTCTTTCAGTAGATAATCTTTTTGCCTTCTGAGATTTCCTCCTACATTTGGTACAAGGCCATACATATCAGAGTAGATTTTTATGCTTGTGTCTTTTAAAATATGCCTGGAATTTCACCTAAAAGATTAAACTATAGTGTGTAGTTGATTTACAGCTAGTTTGGAATCAAGAGTGTGCTCTATCTACTTCATAAATTATTCCAGTTGCTATTTTTTCTTGCTATTAAAGGATGAAAAGTCTGTGTTAAAGTAAAAAAAGCTTGAACTTAATTACCTTTCAAGCAAAATCTGAATCATTCTGAAGGCTTGAAAATATTTGGCTAGGAAGAAATTTAACAGCCTACAGCTTTTCTTCTACTTCACTCACATAAAAGCACAGACTCTTCCATTCTCACAGTGCTCCAGTCTCACTGGGTTACTCTATTCTCCACGCTCTATCCACAAGCTGCATCTTAATCTTACGGAGGTCTAAGTTTTTTGAGGTTTCTGTCACTAATAGTAATATCCAACTTGGGAAGTTTCAGTAGACCTTTTTTTACTTTTTCTCCCTTTTCAGCTAGTCAGCTTAGCTTTCCCCCATCGGTGCAGTGTCTGCACTAATTTAAGTTTGAATTATTAACATTCAGAAAATGGGGCAGTACACATCAACGGAGAGTGCCGGCCAAAGAGCTCTACGTGGAGTAGCCATATGTGGAATTGTAGGTGCTGCACATGTTCAAAGTAAGAAAGAGCAGCAGAGAAAAGGCAGCCAGTGCATGGGACATCTGAAAATTCATAAAAAATTAATTTGCGGAGGAGGAATGAAATTTTCTGGGAAAGTAATAACTTCTTATTTATGTCCTTACTTGTGCACTGACACTGAGCTTTTTCTGGCCTCCGGGCAGGGATTGCTACTTAGATGACTCCTCCTGCTGCTCTGGCTTGTTTACATCATCCTAGATAGCGTATGGCCGTGAAATGGGTTCAGTTGGACACCAAGCCAAGCTGTTGCAGTAGGAATTCAGGACACATTATAATTTGTCATTTTCTTTGGATCTCAGCCTCGGGCCACGCAGTGAAATAGAGTCACGTTCCACTGAGGGGTAAAACAGAAGGAGGTAACACCCTGCATAACAGCTCCACATTTAAAGATTAGGCTGAATTAATTTGGAGGTTTTCAAAAGGAAAAACTTGAAAAAGCCTTAACTCCAGTGCAGGTTTTGATCTTTTCGTAACAAAGTTGGGTGATTACAGAAATTAACAATGAAACATGGCTCTCACCTCCATGTTGAAATTTGACCCTACTGAAAAGCCACAGGTGTGAGATTTGTGTCAGTATCCTCTGTGAAGCATGTTGTGATTTGGACTCCTAGAAAATGAAATACTCATTGTTGAGACCCTGCAGTTGTGGTGTTCCCCAGCTGTTTTCTCTGGGTAGACCAGGGAGTGTGTGAATGTGCAACTGACAATTAATTGCCTTTTGAGGTGTGTGAGTCAAAGCTGAGGCCCTGTGAGCAGGTGTTTAATTGACTTATAATCTCAGCCAGGGGCTTCTGCTGATATTTAAACATTTCAAACGATCTGGGATTTGGATACTCGTGCCTCACTTCAAAATGAGAAAATTTCAGAGGGAAAAGTTTCTGATAATCACAACAGAATCTGAGTTCAAGGGTCTACTCTTCTTATAGAGAAGTGAATGAAATTGCCAGTATCACATGGCCAGCACATCCTCTTGCTCTAGGAGTTTGTAGTTTGTCCTACATTTTGTAAATGAAGACATTTCTGCTCTGATTTTGACAAGCAGTTGAAAGGAAAAACTAATTTCCTGGCTACATGGGTTTATTATGTGTTTGCACCTGAAATTTTATTTTTATCTCGCAGCTTTAAACAGATTTCTTGTTTCATTTTCCTTTCTTTCAAAAAAAAGAAAACCCAGCAACAACCCACAACTGAAAAGCAAAGATGGTTTTAGGGGAAGTTCAGAGGAACAGGGAAGGAGAAAAAAAGTGTGGGTTAAAATGGGTTTTAGTACAGATCTGAGTAGGCAATGGTGTAAAAACTCTGAGAAATCAGGAATATCATCTCTTTTATGGCTACATCTGTTCATCACAGCAGATTTTCTGGTTTACTGGGAGAAGGATCACCCCACTGAACAAGGACTTTGTACTACAAGCCCCAAGGACTGGTTAGAGTCTATAGTAGGGTAAAATGATTAGTTGCTCTTCATTTACTTCTCTTCTATCATCCTCTGTATTAAAAGGGTCCCTTTTTCTGCCAGACTGGCTTTATGCTCTGCCTTTTTCCCCATAAAACCCAGTTTGTACCTTTTTTACTACTGAGAAGCTTTCTGGTGCCTGGCACAGTTGTCAGCTGCATCCTGGATGCAGAAGCTACATTAAGGATCATTAGTGATTTACTAAAAGTGAAAATCATGTTACAGTGGTTGTGATTTAACATTGTGGCATTTAACAAGGTCTGTTACTTAAGTCCAGAGTCCAGCCTCTTGTTGAAGAAGAGAAAAGCAAAGGTAGAACTAGGCTACAGTAGAAATTAGGGAGGCAGTGAGCATTTATTGAGGATCAAGGGAAAATTGTTTCCTGAGTTTTGAAGGAAATGCGTGATTCATGGCCTAGTAGAGGATGTTCACCTGTGGCAATGTGTGTGACTCGGGGCAAGAGGAGCAGTGCTTTGCACCATTTGTAAGAAGAATTTGCAATGTCGGTAGAAAAGAGATGAAGGCATTGTGAAGTTACCTTCTGCTTTGAACAAGATGACTATTACTTTATATTACTTTAAAACTGGTTAATTTAAAGGCAAAAAGCTAATGTAACTTTATTGTTTGCAGCTGGAAACTTGCCTGAAGTCCCAAGCCAGTGACAGAATGAGTGGGCTTCAAAGCCTGAAATTACAGCTTAAAATAAACTATCCTCTGTTCACCCATTCATCTCACCAAACAGATCCACAGGTGCAAAAACTGAGGCACAAAACAATTCAGTGTTTTACCTGACACCATATCAGTGCTCCCAGAAAGGTCACATTGCTGAGCTGGGTGAGCTGGAGACCTAGACTGTAAGGGAGGGGAATCGTGGTAAGAACTTAACCCTCTCCAGGGTTTCCTTCCCTGGGGCTGCAGAAGAAAAAGCCTAGAAAAGCCATCTTCCAGATGTAACATTCAGTGGGTTTATACCCATGGAGATGTAGAGGCGAGGTATTGAGGAGACCCCATACATAGTATATGCTGAGATGTGTCCTCTCACCTGGATGCATCAAAGTGTAAGGGTAGTCACTTAGTCACAATCTGGGGGTTGTTACCCTTGCCACCACCCTCCCCATTGTCAGGCACACAAAAGGACTGAGTCACTGTGGGGGTGTCCTTAGGCCTGAGAAAGCCAGTCAGAATAGTTGCTGCAGCTTCTCTGCGTGCCCAGGGGTCTTCTCAGCTCACCTGAACTCTTCTGTACGTGTCTGTCTTTCCCTCTTGCAGAAAATCTTCCCTCTGGCTTTTACTGTTCATTTGAAGAAGGAGACTGTGGCTGGATGCAGGGCTCTTCTGTGTCCCATCCTTCTCCATGGCGGATTGGAAGGCCCGAGGACAACCGTTTTCCTTCAATAGAAGGTGTGTGAGAGTAAATAGTAAGTGCAGAGAATGCAATGGGGAGCAAAGAAGATGCACAGATGGTGGGCACAAGGAATGAAACGCAAGGCACATTTTCCTATGTACTTACACATTCAACCTCTAGTGAAAAAAAAAGCCACCTCTCTACTCAAAGGGCTTTGAGCAAAAGAATGTTCTGCTTATTTTCTGTCTTGAGGGTGTTGACTGGTACTTCAGGTCTCCAAAACTGGCACCAGATACTAATCTTGACCATTTCTAAACAACTTCATGCCAAGTATCCATCTGTATGACCCATCTGATTTTTTTCTTTCAGTTTTCCTATTTACTTCCTCCGTTTCACTGTTCTGCTTCTTTTTCCCCTGCTCATTTCCCGGTTTTTCTTTTTTCTTTTGTTCCATTGTCCCTCAAGTTCCACTCTATACTTGTTTCCTCTTGCCAAATCCCAGTAGTTAGTTTCTAATCCTTCTCATAAAAATTGTTGAAGGTTTATACCTTGGGCATTGAACTGGATGCATTTTTGAACCATTGAACTACTGGTTGAGTTTGGGCAAACAGGCTGCCTTCCAGGAGAAGCTTTTTCTAATGCAATAGCGTAAATCATTGGAGGCATTTATTACTGAGGCACAGAGCATGTAAAGGATATAATGATAGCAGCAGGGTTAATGGTCTATAGTCTCACCATTGCTTTAGAAAGTTAGATCTAGTTACTCATGAAGAGTAAGATTCTCTCTCTACTTTTGTATGAACTGGTACAGGCTACAATACTGTTATGCTATCTGAGAACTCGGCCCATGGTGTTACAGACCACAAAGTGATGGGAGAACAGGTAAACGTGAAGACAAAGAGCCAGAAAGATGTTACTGTGGGGAGCTGACAATTAAAGTGCTGCTGATTCATGATTTGTCTGTGCTGTAGAGGCAATTGTAATGAAAGCCCAAATAACTGGGCTCAAAGCAGTGGTACCATCCCGAGCTGAAGGGCAGAGCTGAAATACAAAGGTGTGTGCAAATACACATCTTTTCAAGCAGAGCTGCCAAGGAAAAACCCTAGTGTTACTACTGCCCTTGTTCCTCTTGTTAAAACAAATGATTAAAGGAGTGAAGGGGCCTCCAGCTGCATTAAAATTACGCTGGTGGTGTTTTGCAATTGTTGTATTTTGTTTGGGGATTGGCCAAGAGAAATATTCTCTTCCAAGTTACTTTTTTATTCATAAAAAATACATTTTGTTATTCAGCCTTGCAAGGAGGATGAATCTGAAGTCATGGAGGAACAGAACATAGGTCTAGGGGGAAGGCAGGGTTCTTAAACGTATTTCCTGAGTATGTTTGTTGCATGGAGCTACATCCCTAAGAAATTGAAAAAGCCTTCTGCTCTCCGGCATTCTCCTGTAGTAGGAGCTAGCTGACATGGGTTCTGGGTATTTTAACACACCCTGAAATCAGGTGAGTGCTGCAGTTTGACCTTCTTCCTGCTCTTTTATCCAGGTTGTGCACTCATCCTTAACACCAGTAAAGCACCAGCAGTAGCAAGCACTGTCATGACCAGCACAGCATTTCCAGCTCCTCTGAGGAACTCCCCTTGTGAGGTGAGTCCTGATATTCTCTTTTCTTTTGCAATTTACAGGGATTTTGTGTGTCTGACTCTGGTTTTCAAATGTAGGCACTGGGTCAGTAGACAGCAATTGTTGGCATTTCTGCATCATTTGCACTTAACCCTTAAACTGAAAATTGCAGAAAGATGAGCTCCCCGCATCTGGTCTATAGCCTCACAGATTTTACTATCACTGCTAGGATTTATCAGTGACTTATGACTTTGAACCACGTGACTTAGAGCATTTAACGTCTTGAATGGTCACCCTGAATTCTTACACAAACTCTTGGATCTTGGAGCCAGAGGGATTTGGAAAAATTGATCCTAACAAAGCACTGTTTGGTGTTTGTTGATTGAGCACTGAATAGACAGAAAGAATCAGATCCTCTCTGTTCCACCAATCTTAAAATGCAAAAAAGCCAAGAAGGGATGTGTTAGAAAGTTCTCTGGAATGAAAAATACATAGAAGATGGAGTTTCTTTGGCTTAAAGTTTGGTTTGCTTCACTTCTGTTGAATATTTCAGTTCATATAGCAAAGTCAAAGTGCATCTGGTTCTGCTCTCTTGACATATTCATGCCCTCCTTTAGGAAATACATTCTTACCTTGGTTTTCCCCCCTTCTATGACAAAGGCTCATTCAGGCTCTGAATATTTTAAGACCTTGTTCTGCCATGTACCAGCAAGAGCAAGTGTTTTTCATAATCCACCTGACAGGAATCAGAGTGAATGATTTCCCAATATGTGTATTTTTTTTTCCTTGTGTATACAACAGTGCAAATAATTAAACTTGCCGTCGGGGGAGAAGCTGCCATGTATTTCATCTCCTCACATGCCATCCCACCTCCGTCACTCCCCTTGGCACTTAAAGGCATCCGGACGCATCCAGCATTGCAGCTGTCGGTAATAAAGAGTGAAGGAGTTTGGCAAGGGTTTTGTCTCTTGCCTTTTCATATAGTGTAAAAGCTTCTCTTCTCAATGAGTCCCTGGTGGCTTCAAATTCTATTTTACTGGAACAATCTGTCTGTGAGCAGAATAATTTAATTCAGCTTTTCAGCACAACACAAGAGGAGAAAGGAGATATTCCCCCCTACACACTTATTACTCTAGTAGGTGCCAACAAACTTCCTTATAGTGAAATTATAGTCAAAAAAGAGGTTGTGAGAAAAACATAATGTTGTCCTGTATTATTCACCCTCAATCCCTTTTGAACTGGCTCAAGTTTAGGCACTAAAAGCTGAGTTTTCTTCTACCTGTTACTACTGACAGCTCCACCTGGCATGTCTCAGCCAGGACAGATTCTCTGGCAACTGAAATCCCATTGACAAAACTCACTCATGATTCATGTGGCAAAGTGTGTGCGAATCAGACCCATTTATTCTTTTGCAGTCACAGCAAGCCATAAACCTGCCCTCCCTCTTGTATTTGAATCCGGCTCACATGCTCCTGTAGTTATCTGCTTGATCTCCTTGTATGTTTACTTCCGTGGTGGCTAGTTCTGACACTGGCTCAGCTGAATTCGTGGGGATGAGGCTAAACGTGCTGCCTGGCTGCTCAGTTCACTCCCCTCTCCTGGATCTTTCAATCTTTAATTAAAAGATCCTCTGATCTTTTAAATTTACTTCAGCTTCAGCATGAGGAGTGTTACCTGCTGCAGTACTGTTTACCAGGCTGGAGGATTCTGGGTTTTGGCCAGAACGTGCATGGAACCAGGACTCGATGCTCTAGGAAACAGTCAAGCAATCCACAGTGGTGCCAGCCACGGAGTTTCTTGATGCTTCAGGCGTGTATTTTCTCCCTCAGCCTGACTGTTTCATCTTTCCTTGTGATAGAATGACAATGGTGACAACTGAACAGTCTGAGAAAGTGACTGCTAACACCCTGAAGACTTGTGGGGTGGCCTGTTCCACAGTGCTGATGCTAGCACTTGGACATTCCAGAGCCTGGATGATCTGCTAAGTGCAAGGCAAGCACGACCCTCCATCCTTGTGCTCTCCCCAGCTTGAGGTTGGTCACCAGAGCATGCTGGGCTGCTTGCAGTTTGTTCTTCCCTAGTGTTTCCCATGCCCTGTGGGAGGCTCCTTGTTAACTCAGAAAAGGCAAAATCAGCCTGACCTACTCTGTACTGCCCCACATGCATCAAAAGATGAGAAAATGGTAAATATGCATGCAGGAGATACAGTCATAAACACAGCCTGAACTTTCCCAGACGTATTTGGGTTTAGCCTTAATATGCTATGCACTTTGTGTATAGCTTTGCATTGCACTTTGCTCCTGTTTGTTTTGAGCAGCTTTATATTTTCTTTTTCTTTGTTCTGTGGTGCTTTTGGCAGGTCAGAGTGGTTAGTTTGTGATGCTGCCCTTTGTTCTTGGTTCAGTTAGTTTTTCTCTTTCTTTTTGTTGTTTTATTAAATCTTGGCTAGAGTATCCTGGCTTCAAAGAATCTCTCTTGTTTGCAGTCCAGACAGTCTTTGTTATCTTTTTCATGTTGCACATTTGGTAGAGTCCTTTGCCTGTTGACCCCATTAACTGTGTGTTTAAAACCCAATTTGTGTGATAGAGGGAAACTGTGGCACTTCTGCTAAATCTTGGGAAAATGCAGACAGTGGTGCTCATCGTCTGTGAGAAGTCTCCGTAGTATCTACCCTGAAGTAGCCAGAAAGGGGACATGCAACAAAATGCTTGGGAAATGAGTCAGGAATTTTTAAACCTACATACAAAGGTTCATTGGAAATAAAGCACATATAATTGAGCATAGGAATGCACATAAAGTGCAAAGAATTAATCCAAACAGTGGCCTCATATAAAGGCAGAATTTATAGAGCTTGAGCAATGAAGCATAGCATTATTCCCCTGTTATCTTCACACTGATTCCCCTGCTCTGAGTGAGAATTGATTGGCCTGCAAAAGGCTGACAAGGCAAAGAAAATCATGGGATGCTTTGACATTTCCTCATTTTGAAGAAGAAATCCATGTGCATGTCATCAGGAACTGTACTGCTGTCTGGGAATCTGGGAAACCACATTGCAATTAAAGTGCAAGGGAAGTGCTGTTACCTCAGACACCACCTATGGCAAAACCAAATTGTATTGCCACAGCTGATAGGCCCTAGGCGGCATGCACAGTTTCCAGACTGTAATGTCCCCTTCTTCTCAGTACTTGTCAGAGGACAGAGAGATGTCAGAGAGGTGACACGAGTGTGTTGCAGATGTCCAGGGAGCAATTTGTTCTGTGGAAGCTTGACATTCAATTCTGGTGCCCCAGCACTGTGGCCATACAAGTATAGAGTCACATCCATTGCTGGCTTTTCATTCCGTTTTTCAGAGATGCTTCCTGCCATCTGCATCCTTGGGCTTTGAAGGGTGCTGTGGTGCCTGGAGATCACAAAACTCTGTATCAGAGCAGTAAAAGCCATGCAAGCAATTTTGGTGTAGTCTGTAATAGAGAACAACAGAGGTGGTGTTGCCTGGATGGTGATGAACTTGAAATTAGCCTGAAATGTTATTGCATGCATCTCCACAAAAAAAGGTGCTTCTTTGCAGGAGGGACTGCGTTGTCATCGGGAACCAGATAATTTCATTTTTCTGTTTGATCTTGGGTCAAACATTTTAGAGATTATAGTTGTGCTGAAAAACTATGAAAACAGATTCCCACGATAGTAAAAGAGCTTTGTGCTTTTGACCGTGTTTAAAATAAAGAAAATCTCTTACTGATGCTATTTGGACATTTCAACCAGCGATTTCTTGAAAGCCACCATTATATAATGTAGCTACTACACTGAGCCAGACTTCCAGACTTCTTTTAAACTTTAAACGATTTTTTAAATGGAAACATGCAATAGATGAAAAATAGATACATTATGTTAATGTAAAACAGGATAGTTGAAGTTTGCGCTCTCATTCAGGTTTCTAGATATGAAGATGTTTTCATCCTCTGTGGTTATTAATTCAGTTCTCTCTTCTGTGCAAAAGTGTTGGGGTTTTTTTTAAAGCATGTGAATCAATAATATAAATCATTCCTTGAGTGCATTCTGAGCCCCATGCTGACACCTGCAGAGTGTGTCTCTCTCTTGCCTCTATCCCTTGAGCTTTAAATAACTTAGGAGGGTACATGGTAATAACATTGACTCAGAACATTTATGAGCATGAAAAATGCAACATAGATATGCCTCTAGCACAACCTTTCATGTGCTTTATTTTGCAGAATGCTGTTAGTATCCTTTTTTATTTAAAAGTGTTGTTTTTAAACTGCACAGCTTATTTGCCATTATCTGTCTTCATCTTTTCTTGCTTCCTTTACCACTTGGCTTCTGTGTCATTGGATTGGAGGATCTATAATATATGAAATCTCCTGAAGGCCTGGTCACTGCACAGTACTTTGGCAGCAAAATTATCAATTCTTTCTCTTTCTTTTGTTGCCGTCTTTATTTTCATGATTGTTTGGTTTTTTCTGGAAATGAAGGTGCCTTCTTTTAGGGTTCTGACTTTTAAAAAGTAAACATAAGTAAGAAATAATGTGAGAATAAATATAATGAAAATGAAAATCTGAATAAATTACAAGCTCCTCTTGCCTGCTTAGATATTTTAGAGCTACACAATAGATCAGTAAAATATCTTTCTATTGTTTATCTAAGTTTTTGCACATCTGAGTCCTAAGCAAAAGCAGAAGTGTCAGCAGCTGATGAGAGACTGATCATGTGTATTTGTTGATCTGGCCAAAAAACAGGAACAAGACCTCTTGGTCTTCTTCCTTATTCATAAGAATCCAAGCCTAGATCACTGAGCAATCCTAATAAATGTCTTTGCTTCTACTGTTGTGTGCAACCATTTCTCATTTCTAGCAAGAAAACCAGTGTTGCCAATGTGATGAACTTCATGCCTCAAACATAGTTCCTATTCATGTACAAAACTTACTGAGACTCGGCAGAGGTGCCTGAGCTATTGTTTAATTTTGTGTAAACCATATTCCAACTTGCAGCTTCAGTTTCTATTCAATGATGAGGTGTTTTCCAAGCTTCTTTAATCCCTGACTTACATTTACTGGGTCAGTGCATTCACATCTGAAAACAACTTCTACTGTTTCTGTCCAGTGAAGAAGACCCAAGATGAGAGTTACGTTTTTCAGAAGAATAAATGCCTGTATTTCAAGAATCCACTATTCCTAGTCAGGAAAATTTTGAGCAATTTCTTTCAGCAAGTGTTATAGGGGAGGTTGGGGGCACACACACAAGGACTAGGGGCATGAGAACTAAGTAATGTGCTATCAGGTGTAAGCAGGCCCAAACTTAACCCGGAAAGTTCTCAGTATTTTATGTCTTTTGTGCATAAGGAAGTAAAATGCAGGTCTCGGTTCTCAGATGGTCTTGAAATGATGCAGCCTGTGCTAGAAAATCTACCGTCCTTGTTTTCCTTCACCTCTCTTGTGAAACCTGCCAAGCCCTGCTGATATTGATAAGGATTAGGTTTTTTGTTCTTTCTTGGATAAATTGAGTCTCCTGTTTGTCAGCTCAGAAAATCCACAGACTCAGGCACTAAGGGGATTCTCAGACGACATCTTTCCAGATGGTGTTTGCAGTGCAGTGCACGGGGCCATCTGACCCGAGTTTTGCCTCAATATGCTGTGTGTTTACCACAGGCGCACTCTCTCTTTCATTTTCCTCAAATCTGTTTAGAGGGTTTCATTTACTGAGTCAGTGCGTTTGCCTGTGAACGGCTAATCACCAGCTATGGCAGATTCTGAAGCCAGAAAACGATGTGCCATTGAGGCAATGCCTACCTGCAATGCTTAATTAATTTTTCTGTGGTGTTTCTAGCTTCTGAATACTTTGCTCTGGCTTAACACAGAGGTAGATGTTTGATATGCAACGTTAAGGGGATGCCACCAACAGCCCGGATTCAGATTTTTCCAAATGTGCCACTGCACTACTTTCAGGGCGCATCGTGTATGTAGTACCATCTGCCATCATTGATGCCATATTCTGTAGAATGAATGCCAGCCCCATTCGCAAGTCTTTACTATGGCATCCAGCTCATCATCTGCTCTGGTCCACTTCAGCAGGTGTGAAAAGACCTGGACTGCCCTGCTGTGAAGCTTAGAAACCATGGAAATCACTGCCAAAAATGCCCATTTGGACACAGTGCCAGTCGATTCACTCAGAGCCAGTTCATTAGAGTCTGCATATTGCACTTTGCCAACAAGCTGGTCTCCCCCATCTAATGCCAACTAAGTCTTTCCTTCAAACAGCTGCCATGTGTGCAAAGGCATCCATTCCAATTCATCAATTGCTTGAGCTCTTGCTCTAGTGTTCCGTTAATAGCTACCAAAGGCTCACTCTTTTCTCGTTTCTGACCGTGTAGATATTGCCTCTTACAGTCTGGCGGGTCTCCAGAAGAGACAGAGGTCTGAAAGCTGCTGCATAGTAGGAGCTTCAGGGCTTTAACTCTCAAATTTTGAACTGTCAAAATGGCACACTGAAGTTGCTCCAAGTTACCTGTATTAGAAATTTCACATAGTGTGTTATAGTAGAGTTGGCATTAGGGCCCTAAAAGTGCTTCACGTATGGACTTTCAGTAAGAGGAGTGGCTTTCACTGCTGTAGGTTCCTATGGTTCCCAGTGTCTGGGGTTATGGAAACAGACATGAGACTCCACAAGTCCTTTCCCAGACTTGGGGTGAGAGTGAGCTGGTAGTTGGACCTGAGGAGTGGCTTGTCCCCAGAAGTGCTGTGGTCTGACAGGTCCCAGCGATGGTTTCCCAACTAGCTGAAAATCTGCGCATCAGTTTTGAACATCTGTGTGTGAGGCAATGAGACGGATGCACAGACTTGTATCACTTTGTACACCTTATCACTGCTGGTGTCATATGTCATATGCACTAATAGTTCAGCAGTCCCAGGGGTGAGTCCAGACAACTGCAGTGATTTTTGGACTGGAGAGGGAGAAGAACTTGATCTAGATTTTTTTGGTCTCTGTCATAGTTTTGCCATGTAGTCAATGTCACTGCTGGTTTTGTAACTTTGGAGACAGGCAGATGAACTGTACTGTTTACCTGAATTCAGTACTGATCATACAATGGGTATGCAGAATTTTCTTTCACCCACCTCAAAATTGTGAGCCTAAGCTAGGAATAATAGCAACGTTTCTGTCCTTTCGACCCCGAAATCTGGCTTGTCTGCCGGGACAGACACAAACCAGGCGATAGGAACAAAATCTAGCAGTTGTGCTTTGTGCTAAGAAATGGCGATGAGTATTCTATGATATCAAAGCAAGAAAGTGGATAACGTTATCGGGTATTCCTGTGTAAAATTCTTAGCCTCCTAACTTAGATGTTAGCTTTGAAGTGTTAAAAACCAGAGGGCTATTTTTTAGCATGCATGGATGCTAGATACTATGCTGAACACTTTCTTTTGTCCAAAAATCCATCGTTAATATAGCTTCAATAAACTTGTTCCTTCAACATTCTCAACTCTGCCTGTTATGAGATGAGATCTAGCTCCTCCATGTAACATATATATATATGTGTGTATTTTATTTATGGTCTTCATCAACAAAGACCTAGTTCTTCTTCTTCCAAAGAAAATTAGAAGATTGTATTCATACAATATGGATTCTGAGAGCAGCCTGATGTAGAAGGGATTGGTTTTCTTTTCATGCAATGAGGGAAAGTCATAAAATGAGAAAACTACATGAAATAATTTTACATATGGGGATAAATGCATAGAAATGGACTCAATTACATTAGAAGTTTGAAAAATGTTAGAAAAAATGTTCCCTGAGGTATTTTAATTAATAAAAAATATAATTATTACTGAACTTTAATTGGAAAGCCTGTGGAAACTTGGAAGAAGGTAAGGAAAGAATGATTTTTGAAGAGTATTGGGGGGAGGAGGATGGGATTACTAGTGATACCTGCTTATTGCAGCTGTTCTCCCTGGAGTTTTGCTGCTGCTGGAATATGAAAGCTTATTGCTGAAAAAGTTCTTTTGTCTTAATTTGTATCTCTTAGGTGATGTCTTAGGCGAATGTGATCTTTGCACTGCAGATAAGAGGTATTAGCCTATCCCTTTAAAATTACAGGCACACATGTGAAAGCTAAAGCAGAGATGTTTTGGACACAACTTTACCAAAAAGAAAGGCCAGTAGTTCTAATATTAAATAGCAGACACTAAATATTACATGGATCCACATCTGTGGAGTTTTCTAACAGGATTATGTGAACATGAGGGATTAATGATTAAAAAACAAAGAAATGAAAAAAGAGTTGGGAGTCTTGTTAACTTTTGGATAACTCTTGTGATGTTTTATCTCCTGTGTTCTCTTTCTTCTAGCTACGAATGTCATGGATCATCCATGGTGTCTTGTTGGGAAATGTGTCTCTGGCACTGGTTGAGAACAAGACGGGGAAAGAACAGAGCCGGACGTTCTGGCAGTCAGAAAGCATTGAAGGTTTGGGAATATGGCAGTGGATGATCTTACCTCTCCCAGATATACTGGATAGGTATGAGTCTCCTCATCGTTATCCTTCGTGGTCATCGGTCATTTCATCACTAGTGACTTGGCAATGACAATGGCAAGCACTGCTGCTGAAAGTGGTTCTCTTAGGGAGATGAAATGCTTTGTCCCCCCAACGTATCTTCTGCTGCAGGTGGGGAATGAGAATAACTGAGTAGTTTGAACAAAGCACCCACTGTTAGAAGTCCTGAGTGGTGAACGTTAGTTCACACTCTGGGTCACTGGGTAGCCTACAGCAAGGTGCTTAAACTCCTTATTCTCCATTTCATTGACAGGAAAGAATCATTCTCCTCACATACTGTTTCATGTAGCGTGTTTGATCCTCTTATGTGGTTTGCTAGAGTTGGATGTGAGCTCCATAGTTGATTTTTTTTTTTCTGGGTATCAAAGTCCCCAACATTCAATGTGTCTGGCTCTGAGGATGAGAGAGATGGGAGAAGAACCTGCTGAAAATCAGACAAGCGTGCATCTGCATAGCTCTGTGTTAGAAGTAGCAGAAGGTTCCGCTTGAATAAAGGGCTGTCTCAGTTATGACCGTATTCCAGCCTTAAGCATAAAAGGTTTATCTGGAAGCATATGCTTGATCTGGTAGCATATGCTTATTTAAAGAGTGTTGTTTTAGCTGTTTCTTACAAGTCAGCTTTAAGGGAATACTCTTTCTCATTGTTTACTTTTTGTGTGTGCTCTGGCTTCTGCTGTTTATGGAGAAGGCACAGACATATTTCACCTCCTGCTGCCCTGGCCCTTAGGCTATAAGATTCATCTACAATCTGTGTCATGAGCACTGGTGTCCTTTGTCTTTTTCTAAGTCTGTGTCCTAGAAATAATGGATTTCATTAAGGGATAGCTTGCCTCATAAGAAGTTTGAGCAAACATTGTATGAATATGTCTTTTATCGTGCTGGCTCTTGGGGATGCATGTAGGCTGCAAATACAAGGGCACTGCCAACGCTTTGGTCCTGAATGTATAATTAATACGTGTGCGTCAAAGATTTAAAAAATACCAGCATTAGGCTTATTGTGCAGTCACTGCTGAAGCACCATTTGTAAAAATACCTGGTTGCTTCATTCCCTTATGCTGAGTTTCCTTTGAAGAATGGTATATTTTGCCATTATTATTTATGTGATTTATTTTCTAATGTTGCCAGGGGAATGTTTTGTACCTGAATTATTCTGTACTCTTCTACTATTGCTTTCCTTTAAATTTGCTCTGGTTGCAGAGTCAGACAGAGAATACTTTGATCTTAGGAGCCAGGCTGGCAGTGGTTCATGTGGAATCGCAGATTCAACTGAGAACACGGTGCTGACTATTCTGTATATGGTGGTGACACTTTGACTTCCCCATTACTTACAGAGAAAGGCAGCTGGGTTCAATGAGGGAAGGGAGTTTGTTGGAGGTTAAAGGACAAGTAAGGAAAACTTTGAGGCTTTGCTGTCCCTTGAAAAGTTTTTGTCCTTATTTATTCACAGAAAGTACACTATTTTAATGATATTTTTATTTTTTTCTAAGATCGATTTAGTTGAAACCAGTCCTTCCTGGGAAGGAAAAAATCTCCTGTGAGACTTGGAAACACCACAGGCGTCTTTCTCACCATCTCAAAACCTGTTTCTTAGGAAATCTGGACTTATGTACAGATTAGAAAGGAACTCTATCAAAATGTGCACCGAAAGGGCACTGGGGAGGCTGCAATATATATACTTTGGAGATAAATGACAGTTTTATTGAACCGTAAGAAGTATTTAATTGATGAGAATGTGATGCTGGTGCTTCTGAAAGCTTGCTGTGTCTGTCTTTTCCTAATTGGTTCCTGTGTCAGTAGCTGTGAGGGTCAGTGGTGGAAGGCACGTGGTATTGCAGATATTCCTACAGGAGAAGCTGAAGCTTTAAATTGCCTCACAGAAGTCAAGCTCTTGAATATAGCACACCAGTGTATCAGTTCCACACAAAATTAAAGCACGTTCCAGTGTGATTGGGAAACCAAATGGAAAGTGTTATTAATAACAAGATAATACACTCTAAAAGTGCTCAAAAGAATGCTTGTTCAAAAGCTGCTTAGCCATGATTTCCATGTTTGGCTTATAGCACTTCAAAGAATCATTAGGAAGACTTCCAAGAAATTAGATCAGTTCTATCTTTAGAAACAGACATTTCTTAAATGTTTGATATCCCTCAGGCTTTTGAGAGACATTATATTTTGGCAGAAAATCACAGCTAGAACATTTCAGGTGATTTGGCAGGAACCAAAAGTAGGCAGGAGTACGACAAAGATGCTGAACAGCGACTTGAGGGATGTTAGATTTCTAGTGCTATGTTGGCCTGGGCAACCCTGGTATACACTTAATTTCCAAGAGTGTGATGAGGAGAGGATTGTCTTTCCTCCCAGTTGATCCTTAGGAAAGCACACAGTTAAAATTTCACCCCGTGTGAGGCATTACCTATTCTGTGTGACCTTAAAAGAAGCTGATGTCCTGGCTTTTTCCATCCTCCCAAAGTTTGATATCCTTCTCTGCTCTGGAGGGTGTTGGTAAAACAACCTTGAGCCTCAGCTCATGTGGTGTGTGGGGTAACAGAATGGGAACCCAATCCTAAATGCTTGATATAGTCTGTGGGAGAGGAAGGGCTGGGTAAAGGGTACACTGTCAAAGCAGCTACCATTAAAGAAGCCAGTTGTGGGCAAGAGCTTCTCAAACTGTTGGATGAACAGGTTGTGCTTACCAGAGGCAAAAGGCATAGTCTCCAGAGGTGCTTTATTTTAATTTGCTGCTTAAATGCATTCAGCGTGAGCTGACAATCCTTCATTTGGCCCTTATGGAGCCACCTACCTCTCCCTGAAGAACACATTATCTGCAAATGGGATAATCTGCACAGATTAGTGAAAGCTAGAGAATTGGTTATTTTTACTTACTGGAATTTATACATTAATGCAGTTCTAAAATATTTAGGTTAAGAGTAAAGAACTGCATTATTGTAAAATTGTTTTACTTGATGGAAAATTGCTATTTGTTTTCCAATGATAAGTGATGAGCCTCTTGAGGACTGTTCTTTTTTAACTTCACAGAAATGCAAGTAGGAAACAGAGTCTTGAAAGCTCTGTTGTAGTTGGTAGTTTGGGCTTACTTTTTTTATACTATTGGTTTTAGTTAGTAAGTAGATGTGAAATTAAATTTTAATAATGATGTAGTCGCAGGAATGTGACAGCAGGAGCTAACAGAAGCCTAGTGTAATTGAAGACAAGTGATTTGTGTAGCTAATAATTAGACATCCTATTAGTATAACAGTATGGTTAAGGTATATCACATAGATAAAATACAAACAGGTGTAACAAAGTGATTCTCTGGAGCTTACTGTAGGCTGATGCTGATTATCATCAACCCACCTGGCAACTGTTTTGCTATGTGGTGGAAAATTATTAGCTCTAATAGACTGAAGCCTGGCTGGAAAAATGATACTTTAAGAAGTAAACTCTCATTCTCTTTATTTCTGCTCCCTTGGTGAAGCTGAAGCTGGCCACGTGGAGCAGCACATAGACTAAATATCCTGTGGGTCCATATGCCACCTTGCTGGGGTTGCCCAGAAGCAGGCTCCACCTAGGCGAGCCAAGACCAGAACGGGTCTTTTAAAGCCAGTATTCTCTACTAAGCCTGACCTTTTATTTAAGGATTTTACTGTAACTTCTGTGAGAGGAACCTGGTAAAAATAGCAAGCATTAATAACAACCTGTCCAACTTCAGTACAGTCTTCTGATAGAAGAAGAGAAATATAAAAGGAATGTAAATGTGTCTACTGGTTAGAAAGGTTTCCTTGGCTTCCTTTCCTCTTAAGTTGGTTTTGTTTGGGTTTTTTTGGAATTACAAAGACTAAATTTGTAGCCAGTCTTAAGTAGTAGTGGCCAAATGGGGGAAGGAAGTATAAGAGAAGTTCACTTTGAGTTCTGTAGAAACCAAATTTTTCACTCCTAAGTAGCAGCACCGTTTGTCTTGTCACTGATAGCAAGTCTAGATTCTGTCCTTTTAACAGAGCAGCGTGTTCAGAAAGTCAAACCCAATTTTCTTTTGGTCACATAGTACTCAGAGGGCTTCAGAATTGTGTTCTTGCTGATGCCTTTCTCCTGAGAAATTTTATTGTGTTGCACGAGAAAACAGGGACTGGCCTGGAAAGCGAGGTAGGATGTGACCTTCTTGAACAAGAAAGCAAAAAAGTCTACAGACTTAGGTTAGCCCAAAAGGGCATATTCTGTTGCAAGAAGTCGAAATTCATGCCCAGATGATTGTACTTTCTTTAAACTGACTTCTTTACCTATTCCTGTCATGCTGGGTTTTTATGAACTACACTGATGCTCATCAGTTTTTCTTCTACCTATCACAGTGAGATTCCCTTTCAGTCCTTGGGAGAGAGCAGAACAGAATGGCTTTATTCTGCCTGGCTTCTTCAGCATCTCTGATCTCAACAGCAACCAGAGCAGCTGGGGAACCTCTCACTCATTGCTGCAGTGAAAAGAGCAGGAAAAAGAAGTTGCCTCATGGTCATAGCACTCTGCTGTATCTCTATCGGCTGTGGCTAAGACTCTTCTTGTCTAATAATTTCTTCTTGTATTGCTGTTTTGTCTCCTCCTCACATCCCTTTCAGATTTCCTTTTTCATAAGCTTCTGGGTGTCAGGTTTCCCATCAAGGAAGAAAACATTTTATACCCAGAGGCCTGTTTGTCTCCTGTTATTTTTTAACTTCCTTCCCATTCTGCTAGGAAGAAACAGGGACCTTCCATACCAGCTAGATATGTATCTTCCCGCACATTACCAGGTATAGATTATTAATTGGTTGCATCTACACTGAGATGTCTTTATTCTTTCTTCTTACATCCAGCCAACAAGCCCAGCCTGTGTTGCTCTGAGGTGATCCCGTGTTACTTGGTTCAAAACAGTGAGACTGTAATGCCCATATCGCTGCTCTTCTGCTCTGAAATGTTAGCTCTGACTGCTACTGTTCTATTTCAGAAATAGGGACTCTGCTGATGGCTGTTCTATTCATCTGAAAAAAAAAAGGGGGTTGGTGGCAGTGTGTGCTGAGTACCTGTGACAGATTTTGTGTGTATGTATTCTGCATGATTGCCTTTAATAACACCTTTGAATCTCAGCCTTCATTACTAGCTATTAAGCAACTTCCTACATGGCAATTGTCACTGTAACTGAGTTTGGTTTAACATGCTTATATTTCTACAAATAATCTCATTCCACCTCAGTATGTCTTTTATCCCGAATAGTAAGTATTCCTTGGTGAAGTGAGCTAACAGTGCGTCATTTGTAACAGAGAAGTTAATGGGAACCTGAATGTAATAAGGGTTAGTGACCTGAAACTTCTCTGTTCCATAAGTACCTCGGTCTCAAGCAGGTTCAGCCATAATTATTTTAGCCAGGTAGAGAGAGACATCGGTTCCATCAGAGCCAAAACATTACAAGTTATGAAATGGGATCGGTACATACAGGCACGCTGTGATCGTGTCACTGCATGGGGGATTGAGTACAGAGGAGATTAACATTCAATCTTGGTTAATAATCCCTATCTTTATGAGAAAAAGAAAAAAAAAAAAAGATGATTATGAGCCTTTCTAAAATAATGGCATAACGACAGCTGCCTGAGTCTGGCTAATGGAAACCTGACCCGTCTGTATGAGTGAGGGACAATACTTAGGTGGAATTCAGAGTTGTCACTGAAGCTAGGGAGCTGCGGAGTTGGCACAAAATCAGCTTTCTGAGGTCTTCAATTCAAGGAGAATGTCTTTTATTTCCCTCCAAATAGAAGAGGGTATAATACACCCAAAAGCTAATGTTTGTGTGCAATGAAGCCCTTCGGATAGGTGACATAAGCAAAACAGTTTGTCCTCGTAGAGGTTATACCAACATAACTATAGATGAATTTTCATATTTTTAGCTTTAGATTGCATAGAATCATTTAGGTTGGAAGAGACCCCTGGGATCATCAAGTCCAACCAGCAGCCCTACTCTACAAGTTCTCCCCTACACCAGATCCCTCAACACCACATCTAATCTACTCTTAAACACAGTCAGGGATGGTGACTCCACCACCTCCCTGGGCAGCTGATTCCACTGACTGACCACTCTTCCTGTGAAAAACTTTTTCCTAATATCCAGCCTAACCCTACCCTGCTGCAGCTTGCAGCCATTCCCTCTTGTTCTATCACTAATTGCCTGTGAGAAGAGACCAGCACCAACCTCCCTACAATGCCCTTTCAAGCAGTTGTAGAGAGTGATGAGGTCTCCCCTCAGCCTCCCAACAAACAATCCCAACTCCCTCAATCGATCCTCATAAGCCTTATTCTCCAGGCCTCTCACCAGCTTTGTTGCCCTCCTCTGCACTCGCTCCAGCACCTCGATATCTCTCTTGTGCTGAGATGCCCAGAACTGGACACAAGACTCAAGGTGTGGCCTCACCAGTGCTGAGTACAGGGGGACAATCACCTCCCTACTTCTGCTGGTCACACTATTTTTTATGCAAGCCAGGATGCCATTGGCCTTCTTGGCCACCTGGGCACACTGCTGGCTCATGTTCAGCCGCCTGTCGACCAGCACCCCCAGGTCCTTTTCTGCCAGGCAGAATTGCAGTCTGTAATGCCCCGGATATTTTGAGGGGAACCAGTCTTCTGCTGGGATCAAGGGAAAAATAAGTCAACAAAAAGGACCAACTGAACAGAAAACCCAGGATGATTTGATGGAGCTCAAATACTGACCCCACTGAAATAAACCCCAGGATTCAAAGATCCTGAGGAATGGGGAAGATTTCCACCCATTCAATGGGCTTTAATGTTATCCTGTGTCTGTCAGATGTAACTGAGTTGAAATACACTTGGTCATACTTTTCAATGAACTGTTCATCTGGAATCATATTTCACAGGTTGGGCCAAAGAAACAAACCATAAAAATCTTATTTGTTATGCCTTTGGTACCATTTCTTATTTGCACCTCGAAAAGATTTCATCAGTAGTCACCCTTGAGTGGTTTTTGAATTTATGTAAAATTTCTATCCTTCAGACAAGCAAGCTGATGTTCCCCAAAGGGGAGATTTGAATTAGGGCTTTTTTTTTGCCCACCTGGTAGAGCATTTCCCATCTGCCTCAAATACATTTTTCTATTTTTTTTTTAAATGGAAAAAAAAAGAAAAAAGAAGAAAAGAAAAAGCTGTTGCATTCACAGCTGAGCTGACAGTCAGCTCTGCGGGATGGAACTTGCACTTCCCAGTTGTCATACATCTAAGGAACTTTTTTTCTAGCTGTGTTTCTGGGGTCAAGTAGGACAAAAGAAGAGATAGATAAGAAGACATGCCCACCAGTCCTCAAGCAGTGATTTTTCTAATATCCAAGCTATCAAAGCCTTTTGTAGCAGCCGTATTTTCATTCCTATGAAGAAAACTAGCTTGCAAACACATCTGATGAGTATTTGGATTCCATGTAAGGAAGTTGATGGGATTTATTAAGCAACAAAGTCAGAACAAACCTGCCAGCACTAATTTTGCTGCTCCTTTTTTCAGTTGTCTTCAGGAAGAAACTTTCATGACCATCCACACAGCATCTGTGTTTGCAGTGAATTTGTCTACATGATGCTGTGGACGAGTACCTGTGCTGTACAGGTACCAGTATTGGCTGAGGACTTTGATTTGTGCAAAAAAATATCAGTGAGACTTCACTACCAGCATCTTACTGAGTCATTGCAGTAACATACGCTTCTGGAGTTTCAGTAGTAGCTTGTACCAAAGTCAAAGAGAGTTGTTTTATTGATTTCAGGGATCAAACAGAAAGGGAAAAAAAAAAAAGGAGGGGGCAAGGGAGTGAGGTTGTCTGTGGGGTTTTTTCCATCTCACTGATGTGTGACATTTCCATCTTCAGTTTTGATTAAATTTCCCTTAATTAGCCCATTAAGCTAAAACCACCAAAGCTAATGATTGAAATGTTGGTTAACTGATGATCTTGTTTCAATGGAACTTAAAAGACATCATATTTCTAAATTAATAGTGGCATTAAACTGGAGAACAGAAAAAGATGAACTATTTGTTGCAGAAATGCTGGTCTCAAGAGAGGATTTGAACTGAAACTTCATTTATGTTAGGAAAAAAATAAATCAGGCTAATAGACTACCACTGCAGCACTGATGGTCCTAACAGTGTTTAACATTCACTTGATTTTTCTAATTTGGAGGCATTTCTGTCATTTTTTTTCATCCGTGTTGAACTTCAGGAAACTTCTCAAGTGTGCAATGCAGGTGAGATCAGCAAGGCTGTCTCTTAACTCAAATGAAACGGAAATACAAGTAAGGCACAACATATTCTGTTCTTACATGCTCTAGAGGGCACTCCCTTCAGTGACAGAAGTATTGGTTTGTATCATGCCTTTCTGTTAGGGACTGAACTTTTGATAATTCTCATAACAACCCTTTATTGGCTGAAGAGGCACGACATGAGCAGTGCATCAGAGGATAACACCTTAGGGCATGAAGCGTACGCTCTGCCAAGAAAATTGCCTAGAGCTGTTTTCAGAAGTATTTAGTTACCATGTACACAGTAGTCTTTGCAGAAGTATCTATGCTTCTTTTATGCAACCTGAGCTAAAATCCACAGAAGTGGAGGGAAAAGCTGATGTGAAGGACCATGTCAGAGAACTGATTGTTTGTTTTTGTAATTCATTTGCCGGCCTCAGAACCTTACAAACACAAGTACACAGCAAAAATGTCTACATCTCCAAGTGGCATTTAGTGTGTGCCCCCAGGACACAGGCTGAAGATCAGATGCGTCATTGACTCGGTTCCAGTGGTCCCTTCAATGTAGTACCAAGATTCACTGCATGCAGAGCATTGATTTTCAGACACAGCCACCTGAAAGACCTGTAGCTGAATCCATGCCCACTTTACCTCTTCCTGGAGATTTCACCAGCCCATAACAGGGAGGGAGAATCCTCTGCTGAGCTACAGCCTGTAGTTTACAACCTGACATAGGTCCTGGTCACAGGACTGTGACCTGTGGTGGTTCAGGACCTGTTTCCTATACAGTTCATTCATCTCTGCTGCTGGCTCAGTAGAAGTACAGTGTTGTGAGATGTCAGCTCTGGAGCAGACAGGGAGGACAGCTGTTGTACTTGAAAGCCAGTTTAACATCCAAGGATTTTATATTCTTTCAACTTCTCCTCCTAGACACAGCCACAATGGTTTTCAAGTGTACCGAGAACTGTGAAGCTTCTGGCAATGTCAGACTGCACTTGCACTTTGTATGGATTGGGAAGGCAAAAATTAAACTTGTGTGGTCTTCAGATTTGTTTGAATGGAGCTGCTACCTTTTGAGCTGATGAAGATGGATCATTTAGTGAGGAAAATTACGTCTTGCTGTTTGGAATTTCCTTGGTGGTAGGGATACTCTTCCTTCACCATATCCACTGTTCTTTGTGTCAGTCACCTGCTCTTTCATAGCAGCTGCTCATGTCTTTAGAAGATAAAGAAGTCCAGTTTAGAGGAATCTCTCCATAAGTTCAGTGCATATCTCCAAGGAGCAAGAAATTTCGGTATGGAAGCATCATTGTTTTACTCTACCAGAAATAAAGAAGGAGGAGTATAGTTAATACGTCAACTCGTTTCTGTTGTGGACTGTGTTGTGTTCCAAACCCTTTTCACCTCTCAAGATCTTTTTCTGTTTGAAGTTTTTGCTCTGGTTGGGTCAACTTTTGTGACTGTGTCCACAAAAACGCCCGTTGCAGAAGAAGATTGCAGTTCAATCTCAATGCCTTCAAAAAACACATGTATCCCTCGGGTCTATTTTGGATCAAGTTAAACCTGTTATCTCTGGCAATGGAAGTTGCACTGTATTTGAGAACAACATGGAGGCTGGTGATGTTTGTTGACAGTCAGGTGGCTAAAATGGTCAAAACCCTCATTCGAAACACAGGAACATCCTCCCACAAAGTAAATGTACAAATGAGCAGAGAAGCTTCACTTGAATATTGGTTTGTGAGGTTGGGTTGTTGGTAAAGGAGAGGTGGATTTTAAAAGCAGTAGGAGACAAGAAGACTAATGTAAGAATAGTGATAGCAGGCAAAAAGCTGAGAGAAAATATTTTGGACACAGTCCTACATACAAAAGGCTAGAGTCTGAGTGAAGAAAAAATTCTGCTGGTGTTCAGATTCTTGGTGAAGCGTAGGAACAGGATTTCTACAGCCTCTCTAGGTAAAGTGTTACTCTTCAAAAATACCTTGTTCTGTCAGCAGTTCCTTGTCTTAATGGGAACACCTACAAGAATTCACGTTCTGATCACTTGTATGTAAACGATAAAGCAGGAGCCGTCAGCCATGTATCTACGGTAAAGAGACCTGCGAACGGCTGAACTTCCGCTGGTGTAAAGCATCAAGACACAACAGAAAATGAGGTTTAAATTGTATCCTCTTACAGCTCGTTCTACAGCATATCATAGTTTCGTATGTTTTTATAGCCTTGATGTTCATGTTTCATGTTTTTATAGTTTTGATGCAACCTCTCAGCATTGCACCTTGCTTCTAGGCCATGGTTGGATGCTTTTAGAAATTGTTCTCCTTCCTAAGCAGAGTATTACCATTTTATGTAGCAGATATGCATCAGGAGAACATTAACTTGCTAAGCTAAGAGAAAATCTAAATCCATGAGTGCACTAAATTCATGCACGGTCAATATACTATCAGATTTGAAGTATTAGATTGCGGGTTATTTTTGTGCTTCCTGTTGACTTGTAATATCACCGAGGGTGAATTTACAGTGATCTTTCTTCTAGTAATGTAGGAGCAGCAGAACTTCCTGGCAATCGCTAGCTGAGAGTGTGGAAGTGATATAAGGCAAACCTGCTCAGCTTCTACAAGTGGATAATGAGTTCTGCTCCTCCTGTGGACTATATGGTGTCAATTCCTCTCTTTTGTGACTGCCAGGACTGTTAGATATCCTTTGCCTCCTAAAGGATGGATCAACACCAAATACTTTCTAAATTGGTTTCAGCCTTTGATTGCCAGTTCCTTTTAGAAACTCCAGATGACTTCAGGAGCCCCAGCCTACTTACTTTTCTTAACACTTTGGAGTGTAAATCACTTGTGAGAATAAAATCACTTAGGTGTCTGATTTATTTATTTTTTTGTCCCAGAAGCCAGGGGACTTTATTTTCTATCCACACATACACTTGTCCCAGCTTCAGGTTATATGCCTCTGGAGGGAAAAGAGGCTGAATTCTTTTCTTCTGTCTACCTGTATTCACGTACAGCTCCTCTCCTCAGTTAATCTTTGCTTGTTATAGGTGAGGATACTTTCTCTGTCAATTTAATACTTTTATATGTGAAAAGAAAAGCTTTTTCCCCCATTCTGAAACTGATTTAATTGCAAAGAGCTCTGAGTTTCATCCCTTTAACAGAATTTAATCCCTGTTCTTCCAATCTGTGCAGGTTTTGGTTTCAGATCATCGCTTCATGGGAAGAAGGATCGGATGCCATTATTGCTTTTGACAATGTCTCCCTTAGTCTGGACTGTTATTTAACAAGTAAGTTTCCCTTTTATCTGCAAGTGACTTGTCTTTTATTTGCCGTGTAATTGAAATTTGGAAAGGGGTTGAAACTGTGGGGAAGGGATTAGGTGTTGTTATCTTCAAAAGATTCTTGAAATGTAAAGGTGTGATTCAGAAATAGCTGTGCTTAGATGGAGGAGGCTGCTCAGATGCAGACCTTATTAGTGGAGCCAACGGGCGAATGGGTTCTGAGTTTGGCAGTAAATGGGTAGTTAAGACATATGGTGTGGGAGAGTCAGCTTCCAGCTGAGATGGTGGCATCACCTATCCACCCAGGCTGATGCAGAAGCCAAGCTGTGATTTCAGAGTTCCACATGACCTGGTTTGCTGTGTGACAGTTATCAAAATGAATGACAGTTGGACTCTGGCTAGGGAAAGACAGGCATCCGGTGATTGACACTAACTTTGCAATAACATTGGGCACAATACTCCAGTTAAATTAGAACAAGGTTATTTTATTTGGACTGACATGCATTTAAGTCTGAATCTTCACTCTTTCCTGCTCTTGGGAAAAATATGGATTCTGATCCAGACTTTGTGATTGACTGGCCTCTAGAATATGCCTCGTCCATACCTCTGCTGCCAGATTTCACCCCATTTAGATTTTTACTGAGCATTTGTGTCTGGCTCATCTTTCACATCTCATGCATAGTGAATTGCTTAATTTGTAAATGTGTTCAATGATCTGTCACTCAGTACCTCAGGCCAGCGTCTTACGTGAGGGCTGGGGGACCGCTGCTCTGAACACATGCAACTTCTACCTTGGGTTGAGCAGTAGAACTCAAAGGTGTCTTTTCATCTCCTCGGCTTGAAGCTACAACCTCTGTAGGCCTGTTGAGATTGAAAACCTCTAAACCGCTTCCTCATCCAACAGCAGAATATTTAATCTGCTTTGTGATATGTTAATTTGCATCATCTGGGTGTGTGTGTCTTTCCACTGATGCAGTGATACTCCTAGGTTTCTGTGCATAAGTACAGTGTACTTCAGGTTCCGATATTCTAAAGAGATCTTAAAATTGGGCTGTAATTTTAAAAGATTTCACCTACTTTCACTGGCTACAACAGAAACTTTCTAACAGTTGGTAAAGATTGTATTTTGTATTTCTGCTCTGTAGCTTCATTCACTTGCTGTTTTACTCACCACACGTTCCTGTTTATTTTCCTTTTCTCACAGTTCCCATAACAGCAATGAAAAGTCAGTCTGCCCTTTCCTTTTAATAGTGTTATATCCTGTGACTGCAGGCTCTTATTCTCAGCAGAGAAGCCTCCTGGCCCTTAATTTAGCTTCAGTTTTGGACTATAAACCACCCTCGGTGATAAACCAGTCTGTGACTTCTTGTCTTCTAGTCAGTGGAGAGAAGACACCTCGAGGTTCCACTCAAGACTCAAGCAACTTGTTCACCAGTAGAGGTGGCCAGAAGAAATTTGGATGGGAACAAAGGCTTCTGGGAAATCTCCAGCTCAACACTGCCCCCGTTTCTGGTCCAGCAGGTAATTGTCTAGTTGAGAAGTGTTTTCAGACAGCAGAGATTTCTAACTAATACAGATTTCAGTTAGATGTGGCTAAATGCAGTATGATTCCTTTATTATTTTTTTTACCAAAAACCTTTGTTTGGGGCTGATCTGATTCAGCAGGAAAAGAGTTACTTTTCTTCTAGTCATTGCCATGAAAGGAATGTCATTAATGCATGTTGTTTTATTTGTTGCTAAGTGATGTTTATGCTTCTCAAGGACTCTTTTCAGCTTCTGGTGGAAGCTGAGAAGGAGCCTGGACCAAACAACCAAATGGCTAGTAGAATATTCCCTACCAGAGACCTTATGCCCAGTATGTAAATGGGGGTTGGCTGGGGGGCCGGGAAACTGAAAATCACGGCTTCAGGTGGTGCAAATTCACCAGGCAGTGAGAGTGACTTGTGTAATTATTATTAGTATTGTTATTTTCCTTTTCTGTTACTGTTTCTGTTAAACTATTAAACTTTCTTTATCTAAACCCATGAGGTTTTTTCCCCTTCCCTCCTTCCCTCCCTTTTCTCCCTGCCCTTCTAGGGTAAGGGGGAGAACAGCGAAAGCAAGCATGTGGCCCTGGCTGCTGGCTGGGGTTAAATCATGACAAGCTTTTTCAAAGTCCTGTACAAACACAACAAAACAAGCTCTAGAAAGCAATTACCTTTAGCTGTTAGCTGTAACTTGGATTTCAGTTGCAAACCAGTGAAAGAAAGAACCAGCGTGAGTCTCTTCTTGAGGTAAAAAATGCTTTTAAACTGAAAGCCAAGTTTGTTTAGTGTCATGGTCATTTAAAAATAGGCAGGAATGAAAACAAAGTGTTCAAATTGACTGAGTCTATCATGTGGTGAACTGAGCAGCCATCTCTAGTTAATAGAGGCTTGGTTTGAAATAACATAGCTTTGCTTTTTCAATAATTTCATTGCCCATTTGAATGAGTACAGCACTGGACTTTGGTTTAAAAACATGATTTTTAGTTACTTAGAAATGTCAGTTTTGTATGGGCAATGTTATTTCATTCTCCCCTGTCCCCCTGCTCCCCTCTCCCACTTAACTGTAGCACCCTGGGCCAAATAGATGCAAGATTTCCATTCCCTCCCTGTCACATCACTGTCTCCAAAACAATTGTGTTTTCTACCTCTCATGCTTTGCCCACACATTCACACTGTCTGGTTTGGGCTGTACACATCCATTTCTATTTCAGTTGGCTTCCTTCCCTCTTTCTTACCAGCTTTGCTTCCTGAGTTGATGTTTAGAGGGCTGGAGCACCTCTGCTATGAGGACAGGCTGAGAGAGTTGGGGTTCTTCAGCCTGGAGAAGAGAAGGCTCCAGGAGAACCTTAGATCCCCTTCTAGTAACTAAAGGGGACTACAGGAGAGATGGGGGGGGACGACAGGATGACACACAACAACACTCTTTATCAGGGAGTGGAGACATAAGAAAAGGGGTAAAGGTTTTAAATTGAAAGAGGAGAGATTTAGATGAGCTCTCAGGAAGAAATTCTTCGCTGTGAGAGGTGGTGAGATGCTGGAACAGGTTGCCCAGAGAAGCTGTGGATGCCACATCCCTGCAGATGTTCAAGGCCAGGCTGGATGGGGCTTTAAGCAACCTGGTCTAGTGGGAGGTGTCCCTGCCCATGGCAGGGGGGTTGGAACTCGATGATCTTTAAGGTCCCTTCCAACCCACCATTCCGTGATTCTATAATACAGCAAGACAAACGCAGGGGCACTGACAAGAGTCTCAGGAGAATGAGACAGAGGGAATGAGCCCGTATGAGAGGACACTGGGCTGGGTGGACCCATGCTTTAGCTATAGCTTTAACTGTAGCATCTGTCTAGCTCCATTACAGATTTCATGTGTGAGCTTGGAGTGGTCACAAAGGTCTGATTTCTAAAAGGACCCTTACATTCTCTTTGCAGACCCTTTGAAGTGTTTCCTTAAATACCTGTAGCTCTGTTTCCTGCCTGTAAGTGGAACCACCTTTTACTTTTAAGGGCATTCAGTATTGCTCTTAGGTCAGTGACCTTGTGGTAGGATCCGTACCCAGGTGTAGACTGTGGACTTGTAGCTGACTTTCCATAGCAGCGTCAATGCATAGATGATGGTGTAGTTCCCTAAGGCTACTATATGTTTCCTTCCAGAGAAAGTACCTTTTTAGTAATGCAAAAGCCATTAGATACCAGGTTCAGAGTAGAGAACGGCCTGAAGTTTGGATGCAATGTTAATGTAAAGTGAGTGTGTGGGTGTTAGGCTAGAGATCTTGTGGCTTCCTAATTCTCACTAGACCTGAAATGATGAGACGTCTAGCTCTTCTGCTCACTGTCCTGTCTGAGGAATGCAATTTAAAGAAATACATAGATAGTAGAAATAATGGGAATCAGATTGCCTGAGGATAGAAGAGAAGGTCATGGAGGTATTTTGAGCAATTCAAATAATTTGTTATAACCTTGGGGTGAAAATTCAAGGCAATTCCTGCAGTATCTAAGCCAGCCTGCCTAATTTCTGGACTTGATCCTTGGTCCTGTTCACGTTTTGTCTAAAATTGTCTCCAGCCCTTGAGGTTTGAAATCACTCTTTCAGCAGTTTTCTCCCCTTCGTGCCCTCAGTGTAGGCAGGGCAGAAAACAGAAGCTGAGCTGCAGCTTCCTGCAGTGGGAAGTCATTGCATTTCTGAGAGTCTCCCCAGCACTGAATCACTGAATTAACACTTTGGGTTGCTGAGTCCCTGCTATCAGTAGATAGTGTGAATGCTTCTTTGGACCGTGGGCTATTAATTTTACCCAGCTTTAATCTTGGTTTTTTCCATCCTGCAACGCATTTAGGAAACCTTAGGCTGAGTCTGTCAAGGCCTTTACTTTGATGGCCACATATTTACTGCTGTGTGAGTGAACCAACAGCATCAGTGCCACTATGAAGTCTCAAAGACTGCATTGACCAATATGAGCTCAGCCAAAAGTAATTACAGCTAATGTGATTTTTGGCTTATATGATGGATCGCAGGCTATAGTATTTCCTTCTTAAGAAATCATATTAAAGCAAAGAACTGTGTTTCTATAGCTGGGAAGACAACAGGATAATAAAAGGCCCTCCCTAAGTCCCATCAGCTTACACAGCAGGAACAACAATCTGAAAGACAGGTACCACTTTGATTACATGACAGTAAATCCAAAGAAGTTCCACTGCCTTCAAGAGTATGGGCCTCAATTCACTCCTTTATAACTGAGAACAACCTCTTAAGTGCACCTGCCACTTTTACTTGTGCTTGGAAATCAGTTCTCAGCAGAAGCAATAGTCATCACTACCAACCTCCCTGTCCTTTCTGTTCTCAGTCCCTGTACCCAGGGAATTACTTCTTCGGGCTTTGCTGTTGCTTAGTGTGGCTTGGGGTGCCTCCAGGATAAGTATCCCAAAAACTCAAAAAACACACTGTGAAAGAACCTAAAGCTTCCAGAAATCTGTAACCACTGTCAGTGTGTAATACACCGGGTGATGAATGGACTGTGTAGAGAATAAGACCCCAAATTGCTACAGCTGATACGGTGGTGTTTCCATCTCGGGTTTCTTGATGATGACCAGGGCCAACATAGAACAATTCCTGTAGGTTTCAAGTCACGCAGTTCCCTGCGGTGCCACTGACCATTAAACAGATGATCACCAAGCAATGCAAATGCTTTTCCTTTTCACTTAATTAATGATGCATTATTTGCTGACATAACAGCTTCTCACTGAGAGGTTGCAGGTGAAACTTGATTCTGAAAGAAGACTGCAAAAAGGTGGTAAGAAAACCTGCATATGTCAGAAAATTGAAACAACTTCAGCGGAACTAGAATTTTCATTTGAAATGGTTAAGTCTGTGCACTGTTTATTTTCATGTAAACCAAGCTTACTTTGGCTTCATTTTTAAATTGATTAGGTATTAGTTTAAGTAAAACTGAAAGCTGCACAAACCATAACATTTCTCTACAGGGAGTTTAACTACCAATTAAAAAGCCAATTTATATCAAACCAATGCAATTTCCTTTTATAGACAAGGCCAGAATATGGGAAATTCAGGCATATAAAGATAGAGCGAGCAATAATGAGGAACTCTAGGTAAACAAATTACTATCATGGAAACCGGAGGAGACAAAATAGGATTCTCAGTAGGCGAAAGGAGATAACAAGACACAGAGCAATCAAGCTTTAATTAAAGATTTGTGGTGCTTCTGAATAGGCTGTAAATACCATGAGGATAGCCTTGCTTTTGATGTTTCAGCTTCTCATCAGTCCCACTGACGGCTTACTCATGTCAGGGCACACAGTACAAAAATGGTGTGTTGTGGAACATACAAAAAGATTAACCTTCTTTCCCCTCAAATCTTGCATTGTTTTGTCCCATCTGATATGCACATCCACCAGCCATTGTGTGACCGTGGTTTCTTGCATGGAAACTGCCATCAGATCATAGGATCATAGAATTGTCTAGGTTGGAAGGGACCTTTGACATCATCTAGTCTAACCATCAACCTAACTCTGATAAAACTACAACCCATCACTAAACCATGTCACTGAGCACTATATCAACCCGTCTTTTAAATACCTCCAGGGATGGTGCCTCAACCACTTCCCTGGCCAGCCCTTTCCAATGCTTAATAACCCTTTCCGTGTAAAATTTTGTCTTGATACCCAATCTGAAACTCCCCTGGTGCAACTTGAGGCCATTTCCTACAACTCCGCCTCTCTACAACCTCCTTTAAGGTAGTTGTAGAGAGTGAGAAAGTCTCCCCTCAGCCTCCTCTTCTCCAGGCTGAACAACCCCAGCTCCCTCAGCCTCTCCTCATAAGGCTTACTCTCCAGAACCCCTCACCAGCTTTGTTGCCCTTCTCTGGACCCGCTCCAGCACCTCAATGTCTTTTTTGTGGTAAAGGTCCATTTTCTCCTGCTGACTGGATTACTGTTTTCCTTCTGGTCTCTTACACACAACACTTTGTGATTGCACAGATTTTGTCTTTTGCATCAGGGAGAGTCCTCTTACGAGTACTTACATGGCTATTTCTCGGAAGAACTCTGAGTCACATTAGTTAATCAGATGAAGGAGCTGAAAGGAACAGTGGAGCGAGTATTAAGTAAAAGAAAATTACATTTGGTTGCTCTTTGTGTGCAATTATCCTAACTGAACTGTTGGCATAATGCAATAAAGGTATCTGCAGAATTGTATTTTTGTATTAAGCATCAATTAACACAGTGAATAACGCTCACTGCCCTCCTCCCAACACAAGCAGCATCCTGAATAGTGATAGAAAATGTTCAGAGACGGATGAGAGGATCTCAGATTATGTAGGCATGAATTTTTTTATTGCAGTGTTTATACTTACTTTCTCTGTAGGAATGAAAATTGCAAAGGTGCAACAATGAAAATCAACATACAACCAGATCCCACCATAGTGAAGCTGAATTGTGATAAATGCTCTCCAGAATTAATCAAACAATTGAAATAAACAGGGCAATTCACACATTTTAGACGTAAATTTCCAAGCTGCCCACTCTAAGAATAGCAGTTTAAATTGTGCAGAAGCTGCTATAAATCTCAGGGAAGGTTTCTAAATCATTTTGCCACCTCTACCCAACTTGGTCTTTGTTATCCAACATGGATTTCTACTATCCTTTGTAGCTGTGAACAAACAAATTAAAATTTAAAGCACGTATCACTTAACACCCTTTAAGGAAGTTTCCCACTATCGCTTTAAGTGAACATAAAAGAGAAACAATATTTAGGTTTTTTTAAAATTTAGTTTTCTTCCTGGTGCCAAAAAGTAGCAAGTTCTCCTTGCTGGTCAAAGCAAGCAATGCCCTTGCCCTGTTACACTGACCGCAGATAATTTCCTACAAGGATGCCCTGGTAGTGTTCCCTCTGTATGGGCACTTCAGAAAAATCTAAAGCATGAATCAGGCTTTGAATATTTATTTGAAATGCTGCTCAGGATCAATCTGGCCCATGTTTGTCATCACTGCAGATGCTCTTGTTGTTGAAGTGAAAAACACGTCAAAATCTTCCATCTCTGTCCTCGTTTAGAAAACAGAAAGACAGAGGTAGAAATAGTAACTCCATAAATGTAGATAGACAAGAGACAATGGACTCATCTTAGTCTGGCCATACCCTTGTAACTGGTTTTGGTATTGCTAGCAAGACTCCCTTATTTTTATGATCATTTCATATCCCATTAATATCACCGTGTAGACACATTTAACAGTTCAAGAAAGAGCACAACCTATTTCTGCCATTTACCATCATCTTTCAAACCCCTGCCCCACCTCATTAATTTCTGGCAAACATAGTCCTGGAAAAGGTCATGATGTCAAATTACTGCTCTCAGGACACTATTAAAGAACAGAAGCCAAAGCAAAATTGAGACATTTTTCCTTACTTACCTCAGCGAACGTGTTTCTTGTATATATGTATGCTTATAGTATACTTTGCCTACAGGCTTTCAGCACAGACCAGCCCTGGAGTTACTGGTATTACATAATAGATTGCTGATGCACCGAGTAAAAGGTATATCCCCCCACACACCCCATGGCATGCCGATGGCAGCCAAATGTTAGTGGAGAGGAAGATGGGTGGTTCTCTGTAAGCCTCTGATTTCCCATATTGGCCAAGTATCGTAAGGGAGCTTGTGAATGTTTGTACAAACAGATGCAGCAAGCGTTTTCCTTGTTTGTGGCATCAAGTTTGATGACATCTGCCTTAGAGGAAGAAGTAAAATGAACTCCCTGAAGGGCAACTAACAGAATTAATTGCCTCCAGAAGTTTAGCCACTAGTGTTTTTATGCCCCTGAAGCATGAGACCTTATTAATGTGATTTTTTACTCTGTTGGAAGTAGGTATAGCCTGAAACTCAGAGAACAGAGGCCGTGGCAGCACATTTCATGAGCTGCCCACACATTGTTTTAAAGCAGTGATGCATTTCACTAATGCATGACTCTGGTTCCAAAAGTAGCCAAGCAGCACAGGGCTTGGTTGGTAATTTTCTCAAATCACAGCAAAGTTTTGGTTTGGAACGAATTAAACCTCGGTTCAAACCAGCTTAATTTAACAAATGCCAGTTAATACAGTTAGGCCCTTGGGGGCTGAAATGCCTGTGTCTGTTTTGTGATACGGAGTTTACGCGCTGTATGTGCCAGCAAAATTGCTTTCTACGTTAGAAGTACAAATGTGCGTGTGGCTTTGCTCCCCTGCTTTCTCTTCATTGTTGTTATTTGCAGCAGCGCCTGCAGCAGTGCTGCCTTGGACTGCAAGTAGTACCAGAGCTTCAAATGAATTAGTTATTTTAATTCTTGTGGGGCTTTGTTCTTTTTTTGGTTTTTTTTTCTGAGAGCGGGACATTGCTCCCTTTTGCGGTGGCTGAAATCCAGTGCCTTGATTGCTTTGTGGTTTATGTATCTGTGTGAAAATTAGAATTTCTGCTGTGCAAAAGAAAAGAAGCATGAGTGACTGTGGGTGTAAATGTATCAGTAAATCTAACTGGGAAAGAGAAGTTGGGAAGAGGGAGTTTTTAAAAATCGGTTTGAATAGAGAAAAAATGGCATTTCTTGCAAAATGTTGTTGCTGAGACCTTAGAAATGTGTTGGGGAGATTGCCAGGGAGCTTGAGGAGGGCAGGCGTGTGGGCAGACAGGCAGAAGACCAAATGTTTCCTTATGTTTCTTGTGAAATCAGGGATTCCGCCTAATGAAGTGATGTATAAATTATTTACAGAATCAGAGAATCGCCTGGGCTGGAAGGGACCTTACAGATCACCTAGTCCAACCATCAGCCTAACACTGACAAAGGCATCACTGAACTTTATCTCTAAGCGCTATGTCTGCCCATCTTTTAAATACCTCCAGGGATGGTGACTTCACCACTTTCCTGAGCAGCCTATTCCAATGCTTAATAGCATTTTCAGTGAAAACATAGTACTCCAATTCTGAGTCTCTGTATAAACTTCACTTCTTTTCTTTTGCTCCCACCTTAAACTGGATTTTCCAGTTTTTAAACCCGGTTAGCATCTTGCAACTCCCAATGACAGAATATGGAGGGATCTTACGTACAAATATGTTACTTTTCACCATGTGAATGCTCGACTGTTTCTGGAAACTGGGCACCTGTAACTTGTGTGAAGTTGGGCAAACTTCCAAAACCCTCTTAGTTGTTTGAGAAGATTTAGAGTGGAGAGTCCTGATGCTTTTCCTCATGGCATGAGTGTGAGGTGCCAGTGATGTTAGCCTGTTGCATGCGGCAGGAGGAAGGAGATGCTGGGCAGAATGTGGCAGACCACACAGTTGTGCACCGATGGAACAAAAATCAGTGCTTCTCAGCTGCTTAAGGATTTTTGATTGTGCTGCTGCTTTAGTCTCTGGAGGTCAAAATAATGCTTCAAATGGAATTACTGCAAACTGTTGTGGCATGCAGCAACCCATAGAAATGCACTCTCTGAGCTCATGAGACATGCTGCAGTCATTTCTAGAATCAGGAGAAAATGAGTGCTTTAGAGGGAGCGAATGGTTATGCTTAGTTAAAAAAAAGGAGTCCTGGGTTACCTAAGATGGGTTGTACCCTTGTTACTGAGTGAGTGAGTGAGTGAGTGAGTGAGTGAGTGAGTGAGTGAGTGAGTGAGGTCTTGGGCTACTATTGTATCTTCAGGTTGAGGATTGGCTTTATGAAATGTGTAAGAGAGCAGAGGGAGGGAAAAAGAAGGGTTTTAGTCTGTATCCAGAATTATAACTAAGGCCCATCTGTCCTAATTATGTCAAAATGAGGGGTAACATCCTCCTGTGCCATATTCTGTCCCATTTAATTCAGCGACAAAGCTGGTACATGTTGGGCTGGCTTTCAGTATCGCATATGAAAGTGTATATAAACAGGACGAGGACTGTTTGCAAGTCCGTGCAGCAGTGACAGATGAGGAGATTGCACAACATTTGGCTGCAGGTTTTACTGAAATCCTCACTAGTTCAAATCATCGAATGGCTTATGTTGGAAGGGATTTTAAACATCATCAAGTTCCAACCCCCCTGCACATGGGCAGGGACACCTCCCACCAGACCAGGTTGCTCAAAGACCCATCACAGATTCATGGAATTGACATTCCAACCCCCCTGCACATGGGCAGGGACACCTCCCACCAGACCAGGTTGCTCAAAGACCCATCACAGATTCATGGAATTGACAGAGATGGAAGTGACCTCTAGAGATCACCTATTCCAACTCCTTGGCTAAAGCAGGATTGCCCACAGCATGTTACTCAGGACTGCATCCATGCAGGTCTTGAGTGTCTCCAGTGAAGGGGACTCCACAACTCCCTGGGCAAGGGGAGTTGTGCTTTGTCACCCTCACCATAAAGAAGTTTTTTCCTCATATTTGAATGGAACTTCCTATGTTCCAGCTTGTGCCCATTGCCTCTCATCCTGTCTCTGGGAACCACTGAAAAGAGTCTGGCTCCATCCTCCTTCAGCCCACCCTTCAGATACCTGTAAGCATTAATAAGGTCTCACCTCAGCCTTCTCTTCTTCTCCAGGCTAAAGAGTCCCAGCGCTCTCAGCCTTTCCCCAAAAGGGAGGTGCTCCAATCCTCCATCATTTTTGTTGCCCTTCCAGCCTGGTCTTGAAAACCTCCAGCAATGGGGCATCCACAGCTTCTCTGGGCAACCTGGAGCAGTGTCTCACCACCTTCACAACAAAGAATTTCTCCCTGAGATCTCATCTAAATCTCCCCTCTTCCAGTTTAAAAGCGTTACCCCTCATCCTGTGGCTCCACTCCTCGATCAAGAGTCCCTCCCCATCTCTCCCGTAGCCCCCTTTAGGTATTGGAAGGCCGCTATAAGGTCTCCCTGGAGACTTCTCTAGACTGAACAACCTCAACTCTCTCAGCCTGTCCAAATCAGGTGCAGTCTCTTCATGGACTTCACTTGGGCCAGACTTCCTACTGCAATGTTTTGGGCAAAGGTCACTGCTCAGCTCTGCTATTTCTGACACATGTCTTCTCCCATTTCTGTCTACCCTTTACCTGAAGAGAGCAAGTAAATATGTCTGCTAGCGCTGACTGCAGCAGCTGCAGAACCTGGGAAGCTTTACATATAACCTTGTATATACCAGTGTTTTAATTACAACAGGACTGCTTTTGAAATATAAGGAAGTACCTCCTGAGCTCAGTCACCTCCATGTTCCTTTTATCATACTTCCTACCTTAACATAGCTGCAATTTTTCATTACACATGTTCTTAAAAGCCAGATTCCAAGAGCTTAGATACACATTCACTTAAATTAGCAGTACTGTTTGCTCTTACCCTGCTACTGCCTCTGCACTGGAAGTGAGACCCCTGTGGTCTGTCCAGGAGGCAGAAAATACAAAAGTTTTTCTGGTTGCTTCAGTTCAAAGTCTGAAGGTGTAATGTTTGCAGCAGGACATTGTCCTGTTCCACCAGGACATTGGGCTCTTAAGGAAACAGAGGAGCACTAAAAAGCATTTTGGAATATAATATAGTTCCCTAGAACCCAGTGAGAGTCAAGAGCTGCCAGTTTCAGGTCCAGCCGTGCTGTGCTGTATGTGTGATAGTCTAGAAATGCTTTTGCCAGGCTAGGTAAACAGATACCTGAAGAATGAGATTTATTTAAAGGGAGTAAATCAGAAATATAAAGCCAACTGTAACAGCAGTATGCACATGCTGTGGTCTCTCTTAGGTTTTATCACTTCCACTTTATCAGGGAGTTTTTTGTTTTGATTCTCTCATGGTTTGGGCTTATTGTCCCCTTGAAGGTCACCTACTCCTACCTTTGGCAATGCATTTGATGTTTCACTGGAGACATCCAAATGGCTTCTTATTTTTCCAAACGAAGACACCTACCTGCCTGCTTTACTAAACATATGTTTCAGCACAGGTGGCTTAGCCCAGTGGGATATTGCAGTGTTAAATCACTGTGATAGCTGACAGAAACAGTCTCTTATCTTCCAATTTCTGTGAGATTTTGCTTTGGGTTTTGGGTGGGTTGTTTGTGGTTTTGTTTTTCTTTTCAAGAATAAGCACAAATAACTTCTGGTGCAAGCTTGTAGATATGAGAGCTACTGAAGCGTTTTGCTTTAGGAACTTTTAGACCTTGCTTTCTTAGGTGCTTTTCCGCTCTTACCTGTTGTTCTTGGGTTTTTGGGGGGTAAGTTGGAGGCAGAGGAGGAGAGGGGAATTCTTCCATTGCCTATCTACTAATTTTAAGGCATCATACTGCCACTCATTACAGAAGGATTGGAAAAATAAGTAAAATAAGTAGGTAAATATCCATATAAAACAATTAACAGTTGCAAAATCTCTAGAGGAGCCTTGCAGGGGAGTTTTGAGGAGAGGTGGTGTAGGTTTTGCAGTAAGATGGAAGAGATTGTTCTGGCAGTATTTAGTTTGGGAAGCTTTCCTAAAGTAGTAGTTTTGCATTGCTTCTTCAAATAGCCAAGACTGTGTTACAGAGGTTTCTCAGAAATACCAGCCACTTTATTTCTCAAGGTCCTGCCAAGTATGTGATCCATTTCATGCATTGAACTTTTTTTTATAAGAAGGAATTTAGCTCAGCTTCAGAATTAGTGAAAAGGTAATTCAGACCTTGTACCTGACTAAATTAATGTGTTCCTTCATATGTCTGGTGGATTAACTCCTCCAATACTAGTAATGGTAGAATAGGTGGTCTCTCTCTCCCAGACATATGCAGACCATCATTTCTAGACCAGATCTGCGTAGACAGTAGCTTCAAATTCCAAGAAGATGATCAAGCTAATGCTCTGTCTGAGCTAATTAGTGCCATTGCTGAAAGAGCCTGCATGTGATGTATTACNATACCCTTTGAGAAGGCCATAAGGAGGGCTGGCTGGCCCAACATTATTTGTAGAAATAATGTTCTTTAGATGTATTTCAAGTCTTTTGTCTGTAATGGCAGTAGAAATAACTAACAGAGTTTATTAGATTGTGTATATTAGCTCATTAATAAGTATGAATGATAAATCATTTAATGTGCACCAAAAATGTTTAGTCCACTTATTTACCATCTAAACCTTAGTTTTTATTACATATGAAATATTTCCTGATATGCTGACAAAATGTGGGGTTTACCAGACCATTATGGTCTTTCAGCTGCACAGGCTGTAATAATGAATTTGTAACAAAAAGGACAGCATTGTATATTCAAATTAAAAGATTAGATCCTCAAGGCATAAATTATCAAAAGCTTTGTTCTAGAAATCTGTTTGTACATGGCCAGTACTTCCAGTTGATGAAAGTGGCTGTAATAGTAATACATTGATTTACACCCTCAGATCTAGCCTAGAACATGCTGACTAAAGGCTTGTTTTACAGGCCTCTCGTAGGTGTTTTCCCTTCTGAAGCTTAACTTGAGCCTCCTGTGAGCAAATAATTATTCAAAATGCATGTTGTTATGTTTTAATCACGGAGGTGATGTTGTATTTACAGGTTTCTATTTAATTAACAGGTACATTGTAAAATAAATTCAATGATCAAATGTTTGTAGAAAACAAAAGGCCTAAAATGCACCCATCTTGAGGTTGTAAGCATGTACTTTAACAGCCCCAGAGAGCAGAGCCAAAAACTGGGTGGTCTATGTTGCATTTTACTCTACTCTGTAATCTTTGCCTTTTTGAGCCTTAGAAAAAGTAAAGCTGTATTCATAGTTGTAATAGCTCTCAGGAGATGTAGACAAAAAGCTGCCAAATACCAAGATAGACAGCTGTCAGATACCGAGATATGAGTCTTTTAAAAGAGTTCTGTGAGTATTTGTTCTGGCTGAAACCTTGGCCGTCAGGTTCTTCTCTTGATCCAATGCGAGAGAGTGAATAAAGAGCAGAACAACTGCTTGAGCTTTGGCTGCTCAGATCATGCTTTGTATTTGTCCTCATTTCAGATCATTGGTTATTTACAACTTGTGGTGCCAGTGGACCCTATGGCCCCACGCAGAGCCAGTGCAACAATGCCTACAGGAACTCCAACCTCAGCGTGATTGTAGGAGCTGAAGGGATTCTCCAAGGCATTCAGATCTGGAGAGTACCAGCAACCAACACATACAGGTAAGGAAAGCATCTCTAATTGTCGTAATAGATCTTTGCATTTGAAACTTGTCCAAGCTACAGATAAGTGCTAGGCATTTATGAAGTGTTCTATTCAGAAGTTTGGCCAGATCTGCTTGGGTTTTACTTCTTGTGATTTCCAGCCTTTCCAGTCTCAGATGTGTCTGTCTGGAAGATGTTACTTATTGTTGAAAGAGAGAAGAAAAGAAAGTGATGCAACCAGCTGAAGCAGACAGATCTTTAGCCTACATGGTTACAGGTTGGGAGAGCTCTCCAAGTAGGTGAAAATCAAGTGTTTTGACCTCCCCAGGACAAGGGTCATACATGTGCCCTCCATTGAATTCTGGGATCAGAATGAGTTTTCCGTGCTCTTCTCCTGGTTATCGGAGGCACAATCTTATGTCAGCATTTCTTATGGGACAGCTTGCATCAAGTTCTGCTCAGCATCTCGCCTTTTTAATCTAGGCGTGGTAAGTTGAGCCTGTAAGCTTGGCTCCCTGCTGTCAAATTGATTTTGGAAGCCAGCCACCTAAATGTTAGGCTCTGTGATACTGAGGATTCTAACACTTAAATCCCTTTGTGGAGTTATTTTCAAAGAGAGATGATCAGATACGGTTCAATGCTACTTAATCAGATATTTACCAATCATTTTTTCTTTTTGCTCTTGCTGGAGAATGAAGTACAATCGAAATTTAGTTGACTGTATCTGAATGTTAACATGAAGCCATTACATGCATTAGTTTTTAAGCAGAACTGTCTGTTTGAATCAATGACTGTCTAGTGTTGGGGGTTTTATGCAACATTCCCTATTGAAACCAACTACAGTATTGTGGATTTCAAAGCAGAATGTGCCACCGCAGACTTTGAACAAGTTTCAATTAAAATTTACTGGCAACTTTTTTTTTTCCTTTATATTGAAAAGAAATATTGGTATTGAGGAAAGGTGTCAGTATCTAAAAGAAGTCTCCTGCAAAGTAGTTTTGAGAAACTGGCTAGGCTAGGCTAGGCGCAGGTTCTGCCTGAGTGCCTATTACCTCAAGGATTGATGGTAATGAAAAAAGCATTAATGATATTTTACTCAGCTATCAAAAATGAGTTGCCTGAGGTGAATGGAATTTTTCAGAGCCAGCATTCAGTAAATACGGTTATAAAGTATAGCCTAAAAGAGAAGAGGCAATAAACTTACAACATCGTCATTCCTTTAATACTGTAGCCCAAGAAGAGCCCGAATACCAGTGCAACTCTAGGCTGATTTTTGCTACCCAATACAAATCACAGGACCTGCAGGGAGGACCTAGCTATTTAGGTCCTATAAATGACCTAACAGACTTTTAGGTTCTGTATAGATAATAGATGGCTAATGTCATTGGTAACTTGTATTTAAATGGATGACATTCTCTTCTTTACCTCCTAAGGTTATAGTAGAGATTTCACAGCCTGGGGAAAGGAGGAAGCAATTGTGGACTTGAATTAACTTGACATCTTCCTGGTTCTGGGCTGCTGAAGGGGAAGCAGAGGCCCCAGTGTAGTATAGCCCTAGGAAAATGTCAAGTTACAGTATGAATTCTGTGGCTTCCCAGAGTATGGCCCCACTGTCTGTATTTGGTTCTCCCCTGCAGGCCTGCTGCACTGTGAGTCCTGTAAGTTAGCCTGACAGGCATCCCCAGTGTATCTGACCCAGAGATAAAATCCTCCAGCTGGCTGTTGGGCTCATAAGAAAGCTGTGTGGTTTATACTGTGTAACTCACTGTGAGCAGTGAGTTAGATTTCTGATAATTGCATAAAAAAGACATAGATAGTGTGAACATGAGGTGGAATATGCATTACTAAAATGCAAAGACAGAAGGCTCAACTTTGCACAAACCTCTACCAGACCAAGCTAACCTCACCTAGGAGACCTCACCATCTCTGAAGGTATGGGTAGGCTGCCACACACTGGAGGCATCTTCATTTGAAGACTGGAGTTCTATATGCTCCAATGCTGATACGGTCCAAATCATCTCGCTTGCTCCCATGGAACTGCACATTCTAAAACAATAAAGTTACACAATATAAAAGAGATTTTCCTTTTCAGGTTTTGTTCCAAATATTCAGAAGGTCTTGTCATCCCATAGATATGCTTATGATCAAGTATGAGAGAAGTGAAATTACATGTTACCATCCATTTTCCATATTCTTTCCATTTTTAAAACAAGAATCCTTGGTCTGTTTTGCTGGTGTCCATTTATTGTCACTTCCACTGTCTTCTCTTTTCTCTTTCCCCTTGTTGTACAAGAACATAGCACAGTGGAATGCAAAAAGGTGTCCTTCTAGGTTGACTACCTTTAGCACTGACATTTCCTCATATTCTCAAAACCAGCTCCAGTGTTGTCCATGATCTGTCTACCTAGAGGTGGATTTTTTTTTCTCTAGCCATTGTTGGCCCAGCCACTGCATTCTGCTCATCCTGATCCTTCCTGAAGATGCAGTTTTCTTTTTCAGATCCTGTAAGTATCATATTAAAAGAAAAAGAGGAAGAGAGCAGAAGGCATTCTGTGATCTGGTTATATCTACTCCGGGTGGCCCGAGTCCTTCTTCCGGGTGAATATGGTTAAATGGATTCTGCCTGAAAAAGAATGTAGTGCCCAAGGAAAGGGATCCTGCTAAAACGTGAAGTCAAGATAACCCATCTGTTTAAATAGTGACACCCATTTTGAGTAAGGCATGACTGTCTTCTGAATCTACCTGTTCTCATTTCTCTGCAGCCTTTGAAAGCCCAGACCACAATGGGTTCTCTTGAACTTCCTGACATCATTGCTTGTATGCAAAATCTGCTCATTCACAGAAAAATATGGCCCCTAATTGCAGCCGATTAGCCCTGCCGGCTTCCTGTGCCTGGTAGTTCACCTCATTAGCCATGACAAAATTCCACAGCAAATCAATTCAGTCTTCAGATTCATGCAGTATCCATTCAGAGTAGCCCAGTGCTGTGGCCATCACTTTTGCTGCTGGCTCCAGTGCAGCCTTACTAAGGAATGATTCCTTTGGTTACCAGCAGTGGCATGAACAAAATCATGTCACATTGTGAGGATCTGACATGCTCTCTGAGGCACTTGATGCTCCATAGTTGCTTCAACATCAGATCTGCTCCACGCTGGCTGCCCCAGAGCAGGGTCACGAAGTGCATTCCTCATGGTTATCATTAAGGCAAGTGGCTGGCTGAAATCTGGCTGCCCATCCTGTTTAAGATGCTCACTCGTGATGGGTGCTGATGGTTTGTTCTGCGTGTAGCCCATTTGCATGCAGGACAGTGCTGAGCAAAGGCCAACTGGGTGCTTGAGGACAGGGCGAGTAGACAGGGCTTCCTACACTGCAACTGGTAGGAAGCCAAGAGGAAGTTTTGTGTTCTCAGCCCTGCAGTCACCGTGCATGCTCCAGGTTGAATTTTGCCCTCACGGAAATAGCTGCACTGGAGAATCACCTGCTTATTTCAGATCTAATTTGAGCTCACTGTACCGCTACTCACTCGCTCAGAAAGTTGAGTAACTCTGTCTCTTGTTACAGCAGAGGTGTGTATTTTATTGTGATTTTTATGAAGTGCTTTGAAATCCATTGATAAAAGCCACTTTGAGAATGTATCATAGAAATCCAGAATGGTTTGGGTTGGAAAAGACCTTTAAAGATCACCAAGATCCAACCCCCCTGTCATGGGCAGGGACACCTCCCACTGGACCAGGTTGCTCAATGCCCCATCCAGCCTGGCCTTGAACACCTCCAGGGATGGGGCATCCACAGCTTCTCTGGGCAACCTGTTCCAGTGCCCCACCACCCTCACAGGAAAGAATTTCTTCCTGAGATCTCATCTAAATCTCCATGTCAATGTCAATTCCCCCTTTTCTTATGGCTCCACTCCCTGATTAAGTGTCCCTCCCCGTCACTCCTCGAGCTCCCTTTAGGTACTGGGAGGGGCTCTAAGGTATCCCTGGAGCCTTCCCTTCTCCAGACTGAACCCCAGCTCTCTCAGACGGTCCTCACAGCAGAGGTGCTCCAGCCCTCGGATCATCTTTGTAGCCCTCCTCTGGACCTATTCCAGCAGGTCCATGCCCTTCCCTTGCTGATAAACAATATGAATTGTTTACATACCTAGAAAGGGAGAGGGAGGAACTGAACAATACAGTACTACAGCCAAATCCTTTGGCACATCAACAACATTAAGGCTCCCTGAATCTTGACTGCATGAAATAGAGATCCAAGAGCCTTAATTGAGGCTGCAGCAGCCTGTGTGTGCAACTTGGCTACTCCTGGCTGGGGACCGTGAGATACTCATGGTGACTGAGTGTAGCTAGGAGGCTTTTACTTTCCTTGCTTACTGCAGGTGGCATTGTGTCCATCTACTCTTTTATGTTCCTCTGGTCCTGGGAATAGGAGAGCTGTTTCCCATCTGGTCTGTACTACCAGGACCGGTTCTGCTGTCTGCTTTCTCAGATCTCCCCTGTCAGTCTTTCCTTAATGTTCTCTTTAGCCATATGTACTGTACTTACCACTTTTCCTGCTTCTGTTCTTTCTCTTTCTTGCTGCAAACCTCTCAAGGGTACATCTTCTGGGAAATAAGATACTGTTCGTATATTGAAGTGCAAAACTGCAGGGACTTGCTCACGCTATCCTCAGTGAGAATGTGCCCTTGAATCAATGTGGAAGAAGCTGTTCTGTAGCTACCCAAGTTTATAGGTCTGTGAAGAGCAGATAATCTGAGTCTTCAAGCTTTGGGTTTAGATTTATTTAGAGTGTCAGGTCTTCAGGGCATGGCCCTGTGACACAGTTCACAATTCAGGTGTGCAAAATAGTGCTCAGAAGTGCTTTATATAAGCTTCCACCCATCTGGAAGAACTGTGGTGCCAAGCTCTTGTTTTCTTTTACCTGCAGCATCTCAGGCTATGGAGCTGCTGGTGGGAAAGGAGGAAAGAACACCATGGTGCGGTCCCATGGCGTGTCTGTGCTGGGAATTTTTGACCTCCAGAAGGACGACACTTTGTATATCTTGGTGGGACAGCAAGGAGAAGATGCTTGTCCTAGTGTAAGTGATTGCTCTTTCTGTTTTGCCTTAATCCCTTTTATAAATCCACAGAGTTTTGTCTGTTTACCAAGAAAGCCATTGTCCTTGATGGATTTGGGGTTATATGGTTTAAGGCATAGCTACGGTTTTCCTGGGAGGGCATGAGCGTGAGAAGATGAAGCACCGTGTTCGCTGTTATCACTCCCTCTTCAACATTCAGGCCCCATTCATAATACACTATAGGTTGCTGGCTGATCTCAGAGCATTTGTGTGGGTTTTTGGAGAGAAAAGACAACCCTGCCCTCCTTCCCTCCTAGAGATCAATCTTTAACGTTGGCTTCACAGAGCTTTGTCTTTGCTCTTCTGTTGAACCCAACCCTGCCATTACCGTTGTACTCTGCAGCTCTGGAGACACCTACCTCTCGGAGCCTGTTTGGTTATTCTCTGTATGGGAATGGGATAGACAAATTAATCACTGCTGTGGCAGTCCTGATTTCTGTGTTATTACCCAGCCATTGCTGCAAATGCCGTGACAGAAAGGTGCAACTTCCCCTATTCACAGGCACAGTAATGTATTAATCATTCAGGATTCTTTGGAAGATGAGAGTACTGATGAAATTTCACTTAGAGGTTTGAGTTGGACATGCAAACACAGTGCATTTCTCAGCTGTTAATGGCTGGCATCCAGTAGATGAAAGCTAGGCAGTCTGTTACAACAGAGAAATGTTGAAGGAGGTAGACAACAAAGAGGGGTTCTCAAGACTGGGTGCCGAAGTAAATAATATTAAAACTGGAATTATGCACATCTACATACGAACCATTAATATGAAACCTCTTTGAAATGAGAAATGCCCTGACTTAAACTTCTATCTAACATCTACAACCAGGACATTCCAGCTGAGTATAATATATGGACTCATTAAATTGCAGGCCACTGTAATCTTAGTGAGAATTTATTGAGTGCTAATGTAATTCTTTCATTGAGGCAAAGAGATTGCGTTGACTTCTAGAAGGGACTTTTACTAGATTGGATTGTAATCAGTTATGTCTTTGCCATGAAGGATTTTTTTTTTAAATTCAATTGTAATCTAGTGGTTCCTTTGGGTCATTGACTTTGTCATTTTATTAATCATCCCCACCCAGCTCCAAATCAATTAAGGATAGAGAAGTCTAGGGAAAGGAGGATTGTTTAGTTCCATGGGCAAGTCTGCACACACAGAACGGATGTCATTTATTCTCTGACACAGCCTAGGACGCATTTTGTGGTCAACAGAATTATTTGTAACTTGAGGGTGCTTTTATCAGGTTCCTCTTCCAAAAACAAAGCACAGACATGAAAGCAGAAGGAAGCAGAAGGTCAGTCCTACTATAACAACTGTTTGTGCATTTTTCCCTTAAAGTGGTGTTGACTTAGTGAGGTCAGTGTGCATAACAGGATACTGTCACTGAGGTGAAACATGTAAAGTGAGCTAGAAGCAAAGCTTGCAACTTAAAAATAAAGCAGAGCCCTTTTTGTCATGGATTTTAGTGCTCTGATTTTAAATTGAAACAACAGTTACCTCTCTTAGTTCTGGAAGTACTTATAAATAATGGTGTAATGTGTTTGAGATCAGTTAGTGAGTGTAGTGATTTGCCTAACACAGAAGATTGGTGGAGGGGAAAAAATTCAAAGTAGGAAATATGGAGGCTTCTTAGTGAGCTATTTTCTGTAACATCAAGAGAACATTGCAATCAAATGTAGGATTGCAGCTGTTTTGATAGGCTTTGAGCTAGACGGCACTGGTAATTACAGTGAAATTGCTGCTACAGCATAAGTGTCAGATCAACATCAAAACTCGCTTGGAAGTCTAGATAAATATTAGGTGGCTGGTCTGGGCTAAGCACATTGCTGCCATCCATGTTATGACTACTTAGGTGAAAACTGACTCTGGTACATCTATGTGTGAGCCACCAGTACACCTTAGTTCTGGAGAGAGGCATTCAGGTTCACTGGAGGAGGACTAAAGAAACTTGCCATTTAGCTGTTCTATGACATGGGGCAAGTCACATCATTGCTGAGTTGCTCCCATTCCCCACTTGTGAAATACAGGTGCTGCTGGGAAGTATTTGCAGTAAATTCTGCTTCGTCTTGTATGTTAAAAGTTTCTGGAGCTGTTTTACATGGTAATAGATATCAGCACTGAGCTTGCTTGAAAATACTTCAATGAAAATGGCAACAAATTCTTCTGACGAAGGTTGAGGTGAAGTGCAAGATTCTTCTAGAGGATTGTTCACTTGTTTCTGCTTATGTAGTTTCACCAAAGGACAGTTTACTTGTTTGGGGAGGTNGAAAATGGCAACAAATTCTTCTGACGAAGGTTGAGGTGAAGTGCAAGATTCTTCTAGAGGAGTGTTCACTTGTTTCTGCTTATGTAGTTTCACCAGAGGACAGTTTACTGGTTTGGGGAGGTGAAGGGTCCGTGAGGCCTGTGTGTGTTCAAGGACATGACGATTTCTTACCAGAATTTAGAGCTGGTCTTCTGTTTGCAGACTAATGATGTAATACAGAAGGTCTGCATTGGAGAGAACAATGTGATTGAAGAGGAGATACGTGTGAACAGGAGTGTCAATGAATGGGCAGGAGGAGGTGGAGGTGGAGGAGGTGCAACTTACATATTTAAGGTATGGAACCATAGTCCTTGGGCACCTTCAGCATGAACACAGCCACTTGCATCTAGTGTCACAGCCTGAAATATGTGTGAAATCTTTATACACCTCTGGGGTGTATAAAGGGTCCAAGAAATGAGCTCTGGGTAACCTTCATTTCCAGTTGATGGCTGTAGTGACCTGAGTTGGCCCTTCACACTTCTTAAAACTGCAACACAGTACAGCCACATTTGCTTCAGTGGTTTGGAGTTTACTTTACAAAAGTAATAGTTTGAATTGGATTGGGTTTTTTTTTTTGCAGTGCAAGCTGAGGTGCTGAAGCATAATTCTACAGCGAAGGGCAAATCCCATAGGATTTTATTCAAATGTATCATTGTAGGTAATTAGACTTCAGCTACACAGTTGGCTTACAGGGTGCAATGACAAGAAAAATTGAGGATAGTCTATGTTTTCTGGTAGCAAGCCTGTAGCTAGGGCCCACTGATCTTTTCTGTCATGTACTAGCTGAGACAGTCCTCATGCCAAACGCCTGCTTCAGAAGTTAACAATAAGTTTAGATCACCCAGCTTCTGCATAATTATACATAACCCTGCATGCTCAGACAGTTCCCAGCAGAGCAGTCCTTTACCACTGGAAACACTATTTAAAGCAATGCTCCTTAGCTGTTCATTTGATGTAAGTCATCACACAGTAACATTGCAAGTGTTCTAGACCTTCATAGGCCTGCTGATGCCGCTGTTACCTGTTGCAGAACGCGTTAGCACTAGAGCTATTCATTAATCTTTTGGATGTGAGAACATAAATAATGATAATCTGTAGCGCTGAACAGTCCTAGATGCCTGCTTAGTGCACCATGCAGTAACTAGCATGTGTTTGAACTTCCACATGTGTGTCTGAATCAGTCTGAACACTGCTGTTATTTCTGAATTTCTTTAAGATGGAGAATGGAGAACCAGTTCCCTTGATAATTGCAGCAGGAGGTGGTGGCAGGGCCTACAGGGCCAAAACAGACACATTTCATCCAGAAAGGCTGGAGAATGATTCCTCTATTCCAGGTTTGAATGGAAATTCAGGAGCTGCAGGTAAGGAGAGTTCATTCTTTTTAAGAAAGCCTTTTTGAATATGCAGTACTCTCAGTTTCTTCCTCAGGAGGCGGTGAGACAAGACACATGAAAACACGTTTCAGGGGGAACATTGAAGTGTAACAGATGCCTATAGGATGTACACAGTGCAGGATACTTGGCCTGAATAAAGCTATCGGAGATGACATAGCTTTAGCAATGGCAACACTCACCCAAGATCACGTAGTACCTCATAACAAAAGCTGTTTGATTTTAGATGTGGGAGTTTGCAGTGCTGATGCGGCCATCCTGCTCCATGAACTGATTTGTGCCGTCTGGACATAGAATCATAGAATCATTCAGGTTGGAAAAGACCCTTGGGATCATCAAGTTGATCCATCGGCCCTACTCTACAAAGTCCTCCCCTACACCCTGTCCCTCAACACCACTTCCAATCTACTCTTAAACACATTCAGGGATGGTGACTCAACTACCTCTCCAGACAGCCTATTCCAATGTCTGACCGCTCTTCCTGTGAAAAATTCTTTCCTAATGTTCAGCCTAAACCTACTGTGTTGCAGCTCTCATTCTATCACTAATTACCTGTGAGAAGAGACCAGCACCAACCTCTCTACAATGTCCTTTCAAGCAGTTGTAGAGAGTGATGAGGTCTCCCTTCAGCCTCCTCTTCCGCAA
>VZTM01013343.1:94037-152129 GCA_013400555.1 Jacana jacana
CAGGGAACAGCTAGTTCCACTGTTAAAGACTGAGGCAAAGTAGGCATTGAGCACCTTAACCTTTCCCTCATCCTTTGTGACTATGCTTCCCTCTGCATCCAGTAAAGGAGGGAGATTTTCCCTAACCCTCCTTTTGTTGTTAATGAATTTATGGAAACATCTTTTATTACCCTTAACAGCTAGGTTGAGCTCTAGCTGGGCTTTGGCTCTCCTGATTTTCTCCCCGTATATCCTTACTATATCTTTATAGGCTTCATCAGAGACCTGAGCCCTCTTCCAAAGGTCATAGACTCTCCTTTTGGTTTTGAGATCCCACCAAAGGTCCCTGTTTAGCCAGTCTCCTTCCCTGCCTACTATTTTTTGGCACACAGGGACAGCCTGCTCCTGTGCCTTTAAGACTTCTCTCTTGAAGTATGTCCAGCCTTCCTGGACTCCTGTATCCTTCAGGGCAGCCTCCCAAGGGATATTGTCAAGCAGTTAAGAGTACATACTCACAGTTTCCCTGACTTATGCAGAAAGGGCATAATTGCACCCTAGCTAGAAGTCTCTGTGAGGAGACCTTGGATTGAACATCCAGCAGAGCTGAAAGTGAGTCACTGGTGAGTATGTCATATTTAGAGTTTGGCTGGTAGATGTTTTCACATTCCTTTCACTAAATTCCTTTTGTTGCACTTCAAAACCGACGTAGGTTTTTTAAAAAACAGTTTTTGCAAAGAGGAGAGGAATGCTCTGTAAGTCAAAAGCAAGTGGCTGCAGAGTAGGCAGGGATATCTTTTTACATTTTCCATTGAAAATACTCATCCTTATGTGGTAGGTAAAAAGAGGTGCAGATGATTAACGTGGTCAAAAGCCCTACAGAAAGGTCACTGTAGCACTGCATAGCAAATGTATCCCCTCTTCTAACTTTCAACTGAGGTTCTTTGAATCAAGGAGTGCTTGTTCTGCAGATCCCTGCAGCTTATTTTTTACACAGAAATAACTCCTATCTGTGCCTTCTCTCTTCTCTTAACTGCAGGTGGTGGAGGTGGCTGGAATGATAACACTTCCTTCCTGTGGTCAGGAAAGTCCTTGCTGGAAGGTGCTACTGGAGGAAGATCCTGCCCCCAGGCCATGAAGAAGTGGGGGTGGGAGACAAGAGGGGGTTTCGGAGGGGGTGGAGGGGGGTGCTCCTCAGGTGGAGGAGGCGGAGGATATATAGGTAAAGTGGCTTCGTGTTCAAGGTGTCCCTTCCCCTCCTTTAGTGATAATGACAGCAAACTGCTGATAGATAATTCTCCTGTAGCTGCCATATTTGACTGTTATGTACTAGTATGTCTGTGTGTTGCCTTTTTAGCACTAGTTGAATGTATGGCATTTAGTCTCTAAGAAATAGCCAGATGTCAGTCCTTCAGCTGCAATCCTGGCTTTGCACTCTGCCAAAAAATGTGCCATCAACTTCCTGCTGTGATTCTTCAGCCTTCCATTTGGGGGTAACAGTGCTGAGGAAGGGGGAGCCATTGGCTGTGTGCTCCCATTGCCAGCACCTGTGTATGGAGGACTTTGGTCCTGGAGACCAGCAGCCAGGCTTTATGCCAGGGGAAAGATGCAGCTTCTTCTCCCCTGTCCTTCCCTGAGTGGGCCTTGGTCCTGCACAGTGGGTCTTTGGTGGGGAGAGGCTCAGGCTGTCAGCCAGGACCCCTCTTTATAACGACAGTGGGGTTGGCTTCAGTCAACAAGGAGCTATTCATGTGCTGTGGGTCTCAAAACAGCTGTCAGATGGCATTATGTTGATTAGAACTGGTGTGGGCCAGATGCAAGATCTCTACTAACCCATAATCTCCTGGGCCACATAGTTTCTTCAGCCATCTGCACTGTGGTGGACTTTTTAACCCCTGGTTCTCCACAGCTTAAGTCAAGTGTATGACAGACTAGAAATCCTGAGAGGAAGTAATGAGTTTAAATGATTAAGTGCATGTTTTGTACCAATGTTATTGTGTAATGCTTTTTTTTTCCAACAGAATGCCTCACATGACATAATTTTAATTTCAGTGGAGATGGTTAAAGAGGAAAAGCCATTTTTGAGTGGGGTGGGGGAATCTTTGCATGCTTGTAGCACAAAGTATATGATCCTTACTGTGCTTTTGATATGTTCTGTGTATTGCCCGTACTTTACTCCTGGTACATTCTATGTGCCCAAGCACAAATAAGCAGCTCATAAATTCCTTCAGTCCCCACTCCTGGCAGACCACCCTGCGCTCGGAGTGCGAAGCAGGGGAAGGATATCAGATTGTTCCTTCCCTCTGCTGACCCAGTACATACCTTGATGAGCAAAGTTACTGAACTTAGCCCTTGAGTACTGATGTTTTTCAGTTTCTTGGCTACATTCATTTTAAGAAGGGTTTAAAAGGGATGCTTCATGGCATCCAAATGTTTAAAGATGAAAATTGTGCCTTAGTTTGCAACAGTCTGCCTAAAACAGGGCTAAGAAATTGATTGTCACGAGGGGCTGCTATTAAATGGACTTCTAGAAATAAAAGACCAGTGGTTGATGCCACAACTCACAAAGTGTTCCCAGTATGTTAAGTACTTTGATTTATTCTCTTTTCTCATTTGGATGCCTCCCTAAATATGTTGAAGTTATGCATGTTGCAATGCTTATCTGTATTTTAGTGTGAATAAGCCTCAGTCTGTTAAGGTAACTTCTGGTTTGACATAGGTGGCAATGCTGCAGTGGACAATGACCCAGAGATGGATGGGGAGGATGGTGTGTCCTTTATTAATCCAATTGGTACTTTATACACTCCAGCACTTAAAGGTATTCATGTTGGTCAGAAGTCTTTCATGTTAAGAACAGTTTGCATTTGTAGGACACTTCACAGCCCTTTGGGTACAGCTTAGAGTTATCGTGAGGAGGCAGAAAGGTGGCAAAACAAAGTCCAGTGGAGAATAAATAGAAGTAGCAAGAAGAGAGCAGGTGGAGAAAACATCAAGGCTATTAGAAAATACTTCCCAACAATATAATCTACCGGCCTATAGAATAATTTTGGCCAAATAAAGTGGTAACAGAACCTCATAGTTCAGGTAGTTTAGGAAACAAACAGACAAAGCACCTGACTGTTCACTAATAAACACGTTCCTTACAGCATCCCTCAGCAAAGTATGCAGGTTGGACTAGGGATCTTCTAGAGAAAACAGTGCAGTGTTGCCCAGCAGTGCATGGGAGTGATAAATACTGCCACTCCAGCCTGTGTTTGCCCAGAAGTTAGCGTCTTGAATATGTTTGTGATGTGTTCAGAAAATACAAAAAAGTCAATTTGCTCAAAAAAAAGTTTCCCTTAGAACAGCCAGAAATATTTTCAAATACAGGTGTACTCTGGCCCGAAAGATTACAGCCAGAAAGTTTTGAAAACGTTGCAGTGTTTGATGTCAGAGGGAGTAAAGGCCAGGAAAGAAAAGGGTGAGCCCCAGGGGCTACTGAAAGGGCAGGTTTCCCTTAGCCTTGGGAGCAGCCTCTCTTTGCTACCTGGTAGGACAGTCTGCTCAAAGAGAGCCAGTGGGATGCATTTAGCTGGATGTCATTTTCTACGTGAAAAAAGGACAGGAGCTATGGAAGGTGGGGAGAAATCAGTTTCTTAGATGGGAACCACCCTGTCACATCCAACAGCCATGACCACTCTGTCCCCTGTTTCTGTCAGTGCCCAAGGGAATGATATGAATGATCTTTACAGTAATTAACTCAGCTTCTTTCATCCACTTCCCAGTGACAGAGGGGCATGGAGAGGTGGACATTAAGCTGCATCTTAACTGCAGTCACTGTGAGATGGACGAGTGCCGTGTTGATCTTGAGACTCAAAAAATCATTTGCTTTTGTGAGCCAGGCACAGAGTTGGCAGAGGATGGTGTGTCTTGCATAGGTAAGGAGGTGTGTGGGGTGGGCTTCCAGTGTGGGAAACGGAAAATGCATGGCAAAAATCTGTAGTTTGGACTGTAAGACATCCTGAAAGTGTTATCTAGTCTTTCTTAAGAGTGGCTTCTCTCAAACATTTACCATCTTTCCTGCTGGTATATGCTGCAGTTATTCTGCTAGGGTATAGACACATCATTGCCGAGGAAGGGCGCACAGAGCAGCATTGCTGGCTTGCTCCACAGTGTACCTGTGGCATACTGGCTAGCACTGAGCAGAGGCAGATTTGGTGCCTGGTTCTGCAGATGCTGACATTCTGCTCTAAAATCAGCAAACATTGCTCACTGAAGGAGTTTTCCAGCTAAACTTAAATTCCAGGTCAGTCCTCTTAAAAACCAAAACAATGCACAAGGTGAAAGAGGAAATAATTTCTTTTGGAATTTGGACATGTAAGGTGCAGGTGCAGAATCTATAAGGAATTCTGGATGAGATATCTCTGAGGAAAACTAAAGACAGTGCCTGTACTTGCATTACTTTAAAAAGCAAGCTCTCAGAGCTCCATTGCCTGGCTTCCTTCACATTCTTCCCCAGCAGGTAAAGCGAGTGACTCCAGGGTTTTGGGATCCTGCTCTCGCTTTGTCACTGGCACGGAAATACTGTTCTGTATTTTTACCATTCCCATCTGTGAAATGGGCAAAAAGCATGGGAATTTTGCCAGGGTGAAGCAAACCTTGAACTTCATACTATACTTGATATTATCAGGTTTTTCTGCCTGGATTAGATGCATTTAGGACATGATATATTGATGTCCTCCTCCTGCTTGTGCTGTGATTTGGCATTGATAGCAGCACTTTAACCCTGGCAATGTAATGTTCTTTCCACCTCCTCAGCCTCCTGCCCCTGGTTTTTATGGTCTTGTTTTCATACCTGGGGAGCGCACATATTAATTTGTTGATAGCAAACCATCTGTTTTAATGGCTTGATATTAATTGAAGAAAGTGAACCCATGAGATATTAGAGATCATAGATTTTGAGACCTGAACATGCCAGAGGTTGCTCCTAAATGGGAGCAGCAGATGAATAAATGGAAGGAAAAGCAGAAAAATGTCTGAAGAAAAAAAAAAAAAAAGGGGCGGCTGGAAGATTGTTTCAAACATGTAATTCTGTCTTCTGCTTCTGTTACAGCTGAGCCAGTGATTCATCTCCCTCTCTCCTTGGTCTTATCTGTAGTGACTTCAGCGTTGGTGGCTGCTTTAATTTTTGCTTTTTCAGGAATCATGATAGGTGAGTGTTTCTCTGCAAAAGATATTTTCATACGAGGGCTGGATCTGAGCTGGGGATAATTGGGCCCTGGGAGGCAAAAGGATTCAGGTTTTTAGCTACTGCTGCATTTAATGACACCTTCCCACACACATGCCTTAACTTCAGATTTCAGTAGTTGTTTCTAACCGCAATGACCAATTTGAGGAGGTTTCAGTTACTGACTGCATCTTGCAAGAGACATTATTGCTCTTGTTGTAGAATAAAGCTGCCAGAACATAGCTGCTACTTGTTTTGTGAGAGCTGCTGGTGCTTAATGCCTAAAAGCAAGCTTTAATATTTGTGTGCCTATATACAAACTTATCCTCTTAACATATAACCTTTCAGCTTGAAATTCTCACATACGTTCCCCTTTTACAAACCACTACTTAGTACAATGTGGGCATTCTTGGCATCTTTATTAAAAATTCTAAAAGGTATTTTTCACCCTTTCATTTTCTTATTTTCAACAGTTGCTCACCTGCATTCGATTGCAAGCAGAATAGATTTGAACCAATGAAAAGCAGCCAGGGCTTCAAACCACAGCTCTGCCAGCTTTCGTTGTCCGCACTGCATATAGTCTGGGGGAGGGGAGGCATGTACCCAGGGCAGCAAATGGCAGCTATTAAATTAGATTTGCTGCTGTTTCATTTTTTAGAATTTCAGGAGTTATCAGTTGCACACACATGGTCCTACATGTATGATTTCTGGCCTGACAGCACTCCTTTAAAATTACTAATTACTTCTCAGGGAGTGGAAGAGTAATCCTCTTTCCATCCAACTAGCCTATCATTGCCATCTCAGGAAAGAGCAGCGATTTAAAAAAAAAAATCAAAGCAAAAGCAATGAGGAGGAAAATGGAGGACAGGAAGGGTTTCTGGGTAGGTAATTACATCCGTCTGCTTTTGCAAGTGCATGTTTACCCCTTAAATTCTTCCCCTGAGCAACATCTGCTGGAGAAGATGCAATAGCTATTACTGTCACAGTCTTTGGGCTCAACCCAGCTGCCACAAAAATCAATAATACGGGTAATAGTGATTTAACCTGCTCACGATTGGCATTTTCCTTTGAAAGAAATCCTAAAGTATCAATTACTGTTCAAGGAATATCCACAGGATGTCTTCTTGCAAGTTGTGGCTTCTAATGACATTTTAGAAGAATCAACAAAGTGATTCAAGGGACATAACACTACCATAACTTGGTTTCGAAATTAGTCCAACTCTGTTGTGTAGAAACAAGGGAGGTTTTGCCAAATGAGCTAGTTTCATGTACAATGTGTTATTTGGAGGTGAGAGTTTAGTCTATCCATTTTAAACAATAAGGTGCAATAATTGGTTTCAGATTGTAGTCACTTCTCCATGATTTAGGAAGGTTGGTTATACCCTGACTCTCTCGGGTTTAGAAAACTGAACTCATACTTAGAAGGTGCAGTTAAACTAAATAGAACAAAACAAAAAAACCTCAGAACTGTGAAATCAGAGATCTCAGTGAGGGAAATTCATTTTGCTTCTTCCAAACAGTTCATGAGCAAGCCTGTTTCTTCATGAGATGTGTAAATCAAAGGTTCCTGGATAACTGCAGATTCCATTTTCTCTCTGTAATTATTTGATGTAGTGAAATATGATGGTGTCACTGTCTGGTTTGATTGACTGAAATTTGGCCACACAGCAATTTTCAGTGGGGGGTGCTGCACAGCTCGGGGGTGCCTTTTTTTTTTTAAAAAGTTCCAAAGTCAACCTGTGTCTCTGGTTTACTGTGTTCTCCGTTTTCAGTGTATCGGCGGAAGCACCAGGAGCTACAAGCCATGCAGATGGAGTTACAGAGCCCAGAATACAAGCTAAGCAAGCTGCGCACCTCCACGATCATGACAGACTACAATCCCAACTACTGCTTTGCAGGAAAGACCACATCCATTAGCGACCTCAAAGAGGTGCCTCGAAAAAACATCTCCCTCATACGGTAAATTTGGTTTTGCCTTCCCCGTGCTTCACACCATCCACTCACTTACGCTGTCTCTCTTATGCAGATGTGAACTTGTGTCTTTGTGCAGGCACGTACAAATCCTCATGCACTTTTAGGCCCATCCCCTCTTTCTCTTTTTTTTTTTAAAAAAAAAAAAAGAAAGCTGCAGGAGTTGGGCTTGTGTGGTGGGGACTAGACTTCAGCAGCCTCCTTGACCTTTTCCAGGTGTGGTATAAATCTTCTAGGATTATGAGAGGAACTGAAGAGTCATCACCAGTAATTCAGACACATCTTCTGCAAACTGTGCAACGAATGGCTCGTTTTCAGTTATTAACTGATGAGATGCTGCGAAGACTGAGGCGTGTAGGAAGTTCTTTTAAAGTCTTTGATGGGATCTTTGGAAAAGAGAATTACATCCTTAAGTACAAGAGCAGGAAAAGCAATGGGTCTGAGACCGCCAGACAGTATTAAAAAGACAGGAATATAAAATCAGCAGGGTAGTAATGTCTAGATCAGAACTTCTGGAAAGTTTGAAATAGTCTCTTAAGGAAAACTTGAAAATTCAGAGTTCTTTCCCACCTTGCTCTACTGCAGGATACCGTGTGTGCCACTTGTGAATGTGACATTACTGTGATGCTCTGCAGTTTTACACAAAAAGCTTACAGTGCTAAAAAAGCTGATGCTCAGACTTGTTTATGCAGTCTGCAATGTTTTCCTGTCTCTTACCTCATTTGCCTTCACCTGCACATCTTGCTGGACTGCATCTGGAAGTTTCCAGTGTACCCTGTACTGCTGCTGCCTTTGTCATTGGGCTCTGAAAGGGCTTTTGAAGTGTGGCAAGCTGCAGAGAGCAGAAGATGCAACTGGGAATTGATAAGGGCAGAGAAGGTGGGCGCTTTGGGAGGAGGGCAAGTTATGAGCTGTAGAGATCTTTCTTATGCTCTCAGTTTGTAATCAGTTGGCCAGGCATACCCAAGAATAGTTTCAAGCTAATACCTCCAGAATGTGATTAGAAGTGGTTGAGTCACAGGCAATGCAAGTCCTGACTATGGTTTCACTGCCCAGACTGGTCTTTTTCCTGGCAGAACTCCAGATGGAGACTTACAAAACAGCAGAGCAGACTGCCCTCAGCAGCCCCTGTTTGAGCAGGCAGGAGGGCAACAGCCCATGCAAAACCTGTCCACCAATAGACCAGTAAACAGAGTCAGTGTGTCCCTCAGGCCAGGAAAGTGCATGCTGTAGAGGAGAGCCTTGTACCCGGACCAGGGTGCAGGAATATTAGAAGCTCAACTACTGCTGTCCAATGTGCAGCCTGTGCAGCATTAAGAAGGACTCGGGATCTGGGATGCAGCCTTATTCTCTGCTGGAGTTTGCTCTGTTGTTATGACACACCACCTACGTGGTGTAGCTATTGTTGTACCAGCTGACTTTTGAGTGAACACTGAATGTTCACTGACAGGTGTGCAAAATCTGCATCATGGGGGACAGGATCTGTTGCGTGATGACTTCAATTCCTTTATCCTTGTACCCTTATTAAAAATAAGACTGTAAATTTCACAATATGGTCAGTGCCAGAAACAATTCTCAGCACAAATTCCTAGAGTCAAGTGCTTTACAAAGCACTGTTATCACCATTTACTGGCCTAAGGTGCTTACCCAGAATCACAAGTAAATCAGGAAAAGGTACTTGGTTTACAATTCATGTCCTTTGAGAACCATTGTGCTTCTTAGTTTCTTGTTCAATGTTTTCTTTAATGGTGATGCATAAACATCATGAGAACTGTTAATGTGTTTAGGGTGTGGGAACACCAAGACTTAAGGCCTGTCTTGCACTCACCACTAAAGCACTGACACCAAAACCATAGAAGAGTGCCGTCCATTACACACTGCAGTACCAGCAGCTTGATTTCACTGGGGACTGTTTGCTTTTGAAGACCGCTTTCCCTACCAGTTAAATACATTGTAAGTCCAGGAAAGATCACATCGAGGTCTGGTCCCCTGCGTAGGGTGAGGAGTGGTATCATCAGTGTCAATATCCAGTTCTCCCTGTTTCACTGCCTTGAAAATTGTGAGCCCATTCTGTGAGCTGTGACCACAGTGTTATAATGTGTGTTCTCTGTAGTAAAACCTTCTTGTCTTCTCTGGTCTGTCCAGGGGTTTGGGCCACGGAGCCTTTGGTGAGGTATATGAAGGTCAGGTGGCAGGGATCCCCAGCGACCCCACTCCCTTGCAGGTGGCTGTGAAAGTAAGTGACAGTGTATGAGTTATCATGATGGTTTCATGCACCTTTCACCCAAGAGTCCCAATGCATTATAAAAATGAAGATGAATTAAGCATTACCATAGAACTGAAGGATGTAGCCAGAAAGGTCGCTGCTCTATTGCAACACTTTCATCCATCATAGCCGTGGCACAACTTGTAGCATATGGACTTGTGAGACTGTTAAAAGAGGTCTGCAAGTAGTAAGCAAGCAAGCAGATTGCCCATACAGCTGCAGTAGACTGCAAGTATGAGAAATAAATTCATGCTCTGTCCATCCTCAATGTGCTACACCTGGATGTGTAACCTGTCCCAGCCTTTGGGTCAGAGACCAAAAGTCTTCACAGGCCAAGAGCAGCTGACACATACATCAAAGAGCCTGCAGGTAGGAGGTGGCTGGTTTTCCATGGATCTCACCACTCCATTACAGGATTTAGTGGATATGCACTAAATCCTAAGAGGGTTCTCCAGGCCTTCAGTAGCCTAGCTAAGTTGGTTTCTCCTAGAAGTTGCATAGCAGCCCAGCCCTACTGCTGGTTATAGTTCGTAGTTTTGCTGGGAGGCAGCAGTATTAAACCGTCTGAAAGTTCAGGAGTTGTGGTTCTCATTCCTTATCTTCTGTACAGCAGAGTCCCACATTTTGGGCATGTTCCCTATGCACTCTGGGCTGTTCCCTTTGCTGGGAGGAGGATAACAGTGGAATTAATAGGCCATGTGTTCTGGTCTGTATCTTTCAACAGGCTTCACAGTCTAGTCCGGTAATGGTGATAGGTGTCTAGTTATTATCTTAGAGTGAGGTTCCTTGTAGAGAAACAAGGATTGTTTCAGACAATGTTGGAGCTTTTTATTGTGTCAGGTGTTCTACATATGTAAGTTTAAATATATTCTCCTTGTCAACCTATTCATTCTTTTCCAGACTCTGCCAGAAGTGTGTTCAGAGCAAGATGAGCTGGATTTCCTCATGGAAGCTCTCATTATTAGGTGTGTAGAAGCAGAAAGAACAAGCACTTGTGTGGACTTGCAAAGTCCAGAACTGTAAGGAAAAACAGTGCTTTGAGATATGATGTTTCTGCAACACATGTATACTGCAGTTTAGAATCATCGAATTGTCTAGGTTGGAAGGAACCTTTAAGATCCTCTAGTCCAACCATCAACTTAACTGTGATTAAAAAAAATAAATCACTAAACCATGTCACTGAGCACTATGTCAACCCATCTTTTAAATACCTCCAGGGATGGTGCCTCAACCACTTCCCTGGCCAGCCCTTTCCAGTGCTTAATAACCCTTTCTGTGTAAAATTTTTTCCTAATATCCAATTTAAACCTCCAGCCTCCCCTGGCACAACTTGAGGCCATTTCCTCTTGTCCTATCACCTGTGACTTGGGAGGTAGTTGTAGAGAGTGAGAAGGTCTCCCCTCAGCCTCCTCTTCTCCAGGCTGAACAACCCCAGCTCCCTCAGCCTCTCCTCATAAGTCTTTCTCTCCAGACCCCTCACCAGCTTTGTTGCCTTTCTCTGGACCTGCTCCAGCGCCTCAATGTCTTTGTTGTGGTAAGAGGCCCAAAACTGTACATGGTACTCAAGGTGGAGCCTCACCAGTGCTGAGTACAGGGTGACAATCACCTCTGGAGTCCTACTCCTCACTCTGTTCCTGATCCAGGCCAGGATGCTGTTGGTCTTCTTGGCCACCTGGGCACACTGCTGGCTCATGTTCAGCCAACAGTTGACCAACACCCCCAGCTCCTTTTCTGCCAGGCAGCTCTCCAGCCACTCTTCCCTAAGCCTGTATCACTGCGTGGGGTTGTTGTGTCCCAAGTGCAGGACTCAGCATTTGGCTTTATTGAACCTCACCCCACTGGCCTTGGCCCATCAATTCAGCCTGTCCAGATCCCTCTGCAAAGCCTTTCTACCTTCAAGCAGGTCAACACTCCCACCCAACTTGGTGTCTGCAAACTGACAGAGGGGGCACTCAGTCCCCTCATCCAGATAATTGATAAAGGTGTTAAAGAGAACCAGCCCCAATACTGAGCTCGCTGCTGTAAGTATTTTAGAAAGAGCATATGCATTACCATCCTTTTCTTCTTACAAATGAAGAAACTGAGGCACTAGATGATTAAGGGATGAATTTTCAGGGAAGTCCACAGACGTTTTCGTTATCCAAATGGAAAATCTTGAGGGCCAGTTTTCAGAACTAATAGAATCCTTTGATTTCCCTTAGAGATCGAAGCTGAGGTAAGAAGAAACCTTAGGAGTTTTGATTAAAGTACTCAAAGCTAATATGTCTCATTGACCTAATGCTGCTGTCATGTCACATCTCAGTGACTGAGTCCTAGAATCCACAGGAGTATTTTCCTATCACATTGAAGGCTAGAGAAATAAGGAAATATTCTAGACTAGACCTTGAGGAATATCCCCCTACATAAGCAAATCCCTGTGTCCGTATATTATTAAGCAACAGCTCTCCCCTGGCTCAGTTTATGCTGGTTGGATAGAGAAATGAGGAGCAGACTTTTCTGCTATCAGACATTCTCTGCTTCCTCTGATCCCTAAGTCTTGCTGTAGCCCAAAAAGAATGCAGAATATTGGAGGTAGAAAAACAGCCAGAAGCCACTACTTCCCCACCTCTGGTTCTGCACTAGGCAGGACACAAAGTGCAGGGGTAGCACTTTAGCGTTTTCCAGCTACCCTGCCTTTGAGATTTGTTACTTATTCTAAAAAAAAAACCACCCACGTTCCCCACAGCAAAACATTTGTATTCTTTTCTGTAATTGTGCTGTTTGGATCAAAGCTGCTCCATAATTGAGTCTCCTTGTCTCCACAGCAAGTTCAACCACCAGAATATTGTGCGCTGTATTGGGGTGAGCTTGCAGGCACTGCCCCGTTTCATCCTGCTGGAGCTCATGGCTGGAGGTGACCTGAAATCATTCCTGAGAGAGACGCGGCCTAGACCGGTAAGAAAATAGGAAATTGAATTTTATTTAGTAAGCTGTTGCCACAAGGCAAGTACTTAACTAGAAAAGAGCTGATCCATGCAGTGACTATTTCCCAGCATTTCAGAGGGTCAGAAAATTTCCATTGCTAGAAGACCACTGTGGTAGGACACAGATTAACAGGCAACAATGCTGCTGGGATCATGCAGAGGTGCCTCATCCCTGGACTTTGCTAGACAGCATTGCAGATACTAGGTAAAGAAAGAAGAAGATGAAAATATTAAAAAATGTTGAATTCTACTCTTACTTTCCTCACACCAGCTGGGGGCAGGTTGAGGGGAAGCATTAAGGTATTAGTGATAAATCCACTATTTAAACTGCTGATCAGGTGCATTTCTGGGGATATCTGTCTCTACAAGTTTGACACAGGCAAGAAGAGAATCTGCCCTGGAGCTGTTGACTTAATAGCAAATATCTTTAGTCCAGAGTTTTAAAGATTTTCCCACTGAAATCAGCATCAATAGGAAATGACAGTCAGTTAGAAATGTGTGGGAAATAAATTAAGACTTCTAGAGAGGAATCAGTACTCTGAAAAATAAATTTGCTCTGAGCTCCTGGATCAGAAAGGCACCCAGATGTTGCTGAAGTTTAGCACCAGGACCCAGCTTCATACTCTGCATTTCTTTGACACAGGACAAAATGCTGGATTTTATCAGTACAAGAGAGACACAAATTGGCTCTAGCAGATAAAATTCTTCCTTGAAGTATCTGGAAACAGACTGACTTTGTATTTTTTCCTTGCAGTCTGATTTTCAGACATAGAAAGTGGTGCCCAGGAGTGCTACAGTCTTGGATAGATTGCAATAAAGTGGCTGCTGCCCCAATAAGAAGGCTAAACACCCAGAATGTCAAGATATTTGAAATCTGAGCAATCTGTTTATAAACAGAGGCTGGTTTTCTGTAGCACCTAGAGTTGCTCCTACAAATGGCCTGAATTTGGTGGGAGGTGAACAGCAAAAATCAGGGTTTGCAGTATGGCCTCTTGCAAGGTGTGGGGCCTTACATGTGCTTTGTTCAAAACTGCCAGGACAAGCTGTGCTAGATGTGTGAGATGGTAGGTGAAATGGGATGGGGTAGGGCAAGGGCATCCATCACTTTGCAACAAAAGCATCTTTTCAGCTCATTAAATTAGAGAGAGAAGCCAGCTCAGTAGAACATTAGTCTTGTACAGCAGGATTTTTTACCTACTCACAGTAAAATGAACAAGTTGCTTTTGTGGATGAAAAGCCCTTAATCTTTATAGGATGCAGTTATATGATCCTACTGATCTGAGGGATTTCTTTCTCTCTGCCCTGCCACAATCATGAGTTCCTCCTTGTGTATGAAGACTTCCATTTCTGTCAGTGGTAGCTCTGTGCAACCCCTGTGAAAAGTATCCCAAGTGGTGGATGGTTCACTCCAGGCACAGAATGTGTTTCCTCCATACTATTGTTCTTTCTGCCTTCACCGTCTCTCCTTCATTGTCTTTCCTGACCTGTATGAAGTTACCTGAGACTGACCACAACTGCTGCTACACCGAGGCGCAGTTCCCAGCACCTTGAGGAACATAGAATGGTTTGTGTTGGAAGAGACCTTAAAGAACATTGAGTTCCAGCCCCACTTCCATGGGCAGTGACACCTCTCACTGGACCAAGTTGCTCAAAGCCTCACCCAGCCTGGCCTTGAACACCTCCAGGGATGGGGCAGCCACAGCTGTGTATCCTGTGTGTACCTCCTATGTATACTTGAGGTGTGACAGACTATCTGTTCATAAGGTCCATGCCTCAGTACTGCTGGCTGTATCTTTGCATTACTCTTAATGAACTCTGAGCTGCTTTGTTCCTCCTGTTGCTCATTCTAGGCAGATGTGCAGAAGGTGGGCATAGCAAACTGGATGTCTAGCTTTCCAGGCCTGTTAAAGGACAGGAAAGACAAGGAACAGCACAGAGGAAACAGGCTTCTATGAGCTTTGCTTCCAACAGGAGTAAACTGAACACACAAGACCCAGCTGACTGAGTAGCCGAGGTGGACTGCTTACTGTGCAGTGAGCACTGTATGAGTTACTGTTGTCATTCCCCCTTGGGTTTCTCCAGTGTTGTATTTTTATTATTTATTTTGATGATCTCTGAAGGTCCCTGCCAACCCCTGCCATTCTGTGATTTTTCCAGCTGATTTCCTTACTACCTTGTCTTTCCCACCTACTTCTGCTTCCAGTCTGGTTGCAGAAGAGAGAAGATGCATGTGCTCATTCTCTACCTTCATCGCCCAGTTGCTCTCCTCACTGACCTGCCAGTAACTTCAAATTCATTTGCCACTTGCAGTCAAATTTAATAGAGGTTTCAAAGGCATTGATGTCTCCCAGGGCTCCAGACAGGAGAAGTGGCTACACTAGAGTGACCTCTGAGCACAGCAGTTGTCTTGTTTGGCTCACCAGTGGGAACCTGTGTGGCTATGAACAAAGACATAAAGCATGTTGCTGTGGGCTTGGCCACTGAAAAGTGTGGAAGGAAGCAAAGGGAATAGTGGAGGAGAACGTGAAGCAATGGAAAGGAGAATTTAAGATGAAGGGCTCTGAAGTGGGAAGCTAGAGCTACTGCAGGATCAATGGGATCAAACTTAATGGGAAATCAGAATACTGCCAACACAGGTTATTGCATGTTGAGCGTCTGTGTTCTTTGTGTAAGTGAAAGCGATGTTCAGCCAACACATAATGACTCTGCTGGACTCCAAGTGAGAATGATCATGTCTGTAAGACAGATGTTAATCCAACATCTCTGATGCAATACCAGTGACGTTTGTGGAATATTGTCAGTTTATGCCAGCCAGGTCTGCTCTGTAAGCTTTGGATTCAAACCTCTCTGTGGGTCAAGGGTTTACAGCCCCGAAGGGTTTCTCTGTCCCATTTCTAATAAAGTTTCACATCTATTGCAGCATTATCCCTTCCCCCTCATCTGGGAGATTCAGAGGTGTCTGGAATTGGAGCCTTCACTCATTATGAGGGTTGCAGAATTGTCCATTCTTGGAAGTTCAGGGCTGATCTTTCTCATACACAGCAGAGCAATCAAAGAACAGCTCTGGAAGATAAATCGTATATGGATAAATGATTCCCCTCCTTTGTGTGGTGCAGCCTGTTGCACAGAGCAGTGATTACACTGAACAATACACGGAATTTTGTTCATCTTTAGTGAGATTCAGCCTCACCCAGGGAGGTGTCACACCAGTGCTTCCAGCATGCCCACTGCTTTGAGCAGCGGTGCGTTGCAGCTGGCATCGTCCATTCATCTGGGGAGCAAAAGCTGTAAAGCGAATCCTTCGGTGTCTCAGTGCAGCTCCCCTTGCAAAATTAATCCCAAACCTCCATTTTTCAAACAAATTACATGGCTAAATTGTCCTTGGCTGGGCAGTCACATCTGTTTGAGGACTGTATTTAGCCAAATAAAAAGTGGAAATAATTAAGCCAAGGAGGGGAAGGAAGAGGAAAAAAAATGGGAAAGAGAAAAAAGCTTTGCTGTTCAAATCAGCTTGTAGCTTCAGCCTCTTGACTGAATCACAGAACAGCTCAGATACAGAACAGCTCAGATCTGGAATCAATTGCACAGTAAAGAATTGGGCTTTTTACTTGGTGTTCACTTCAGGTTTCTGACCTTTGCCCATAAGAGGAGGGAATGTGTAGATCGAGATACTCATTTCCCTTTGGTTATTCCCGGAAAGGGAAAAAGAAGGCATCTGCATCCTTTCTTACTGTAGCCACCTTGTGTGGCTGGTGAGTCGCTTGAACTCACAGAGGCAGAGGTTATTCTCCCCTCTCCACAAAAGTCAGGGAGCAGGGGGAGACTTTTACGTTTTCAGGAAATGGTTACTCTACAAAATAAAGGTTTAGGAGGAGATGCAGTCTGGTGTTTCAAAGAATTGATTCAGTATATATATATATATATATGCAATGAAGTATACAGCGTAAAGAATAAAATACAGGCAAGTGATGCATAGTCACAAACAATTCTGCTTTATGGCACCACAATGAAAGAAAAAAAGCGCCTTTGTTCACACAGAGATGCAGCAGTTTTCAGCTATGTCATTTGGCAGGTATTGAGGCCAGGTTTTTTCTAATCTCTTCAGAAGATGTTAAGACTTTTTTAGATGTTACCAGTCACTGTTTAACTCCTGCCTGCTGCAGAGCCTTGACTTATCTCCAGTCCCAGTTAGCAGTGGTTTAGATCATGTGGGGTGGCCAGCAGAGCATCGCATCTGTCTGGAGATATGTTTCATCACCACAGGGGGGCTGTCAGAGCCAGTGATCAGAGCCAGTGACAGGTCACTTGTGCATCAGTTGGAGAGCCCTAAGGGTAGGGATGCCTTATAAGCACTGGGCAGAAGGGCAGGTGTCATGAGGGATAATCTTGTTTGGTCAAGCAACTAAGGCTGCAGACAATGGTTGCTGTGGAATAAAGCAGTCACTGCCACCCAGTTGTGTGTCATCAGCCCTGCTGGCAGCAGCAATTTCCTCCTCCCCCCCAGGCCTGGCCACTAGGGTCACTGATTCACACCTCAGTGCAGAAGCTGATGGTTTGGCTTCAGAGGCTGGCAAACGTGAGCTGGTGCTGAGCCTGACCTTTCGCCACAGCATCTGGCTGCCGCTGGCAAGGGCTGTGGACTTCATCAGAGGGGCAAGAACAAGGAGTTGGCAGCCTTAGTCTTCTGTAGCCGTTGGCTACACAAACCTGTGTCATAGCTCTGAGGGGCAAGATAAAGCCTACACAGATGTGGAGGAGGGAAAGAGCAAATGTGACTCATGCCATTATACAAAATGTCATTCTCGTTGTTCAAGGTGACTTTAGAAAGGAACAAGCAATAATACAAAGAAAATGAGTGAGGACCAGTTAAGGCTACAGATCTCCTCAAAAATCAGGCTAAAAATTTAGAAACATCTCCCATGAGAACTGGGGGAAATTCTTACAGGGCATCCCAATGGAGCTGGAAAGTCAGACCCAGCTGTTCTTATTCTGTCCCTGGGATTTGTATGACATTGTGCCTACACAATTTTGCATAGTTCATGGATATTAGCACTCTCTTGTGTGATTTTGTAATCCCATTGTTATTAGCATCTGAGCTATGTCACCTGTTGGAGAGTCCCCAGTGCTGTCTCAGTGACGAATCATGTCCTGTTTGTCTCTTGTCTTTTGGTAGAATCAGCCCTCCTCCCTCTCCATGCTGGACTTACTCCACGTGGCTCGTGACATTGCTTGTGGGTGTCAGTACCTGGAGGAGAACCACTTCATTCACAGGTGGGTGAACACATCTGTGTTAGCGTGGGCACCACTGGTGTAGAGGCCAGCGCTGACTCCTAATGCCCTGCTTGATATGTTTATGTCCTGCTGCACTCTAGTGGCTGGATACCTTTAAACAAGGTAGATAAAATCAGAATAATAGGAGCAACAAATATTCTGGAATTCTCATTCTGGAACCCTTTCCCTCCTTTTCCCTCTAGAAGAATGGCTGTACAAGTACAGCCAAAAGTGCAACAGCTTGTGACTAATGTTACCTGCTCCTGCAGAACAGGATGTTTGGAGTCTAAAATTCTTCCTGTAGAGTAGGGATGAACAGAGAGAGATTGTAGCTCACTCTTCTGAAGGAGCTACCCATCAGGTATGCTACCATGGAGTTCAGATCTCAAGGTTTACTTCAGCCCAGCAGAGGTGGAGCTGGAGCTTGACCTGCATGCATACATCCAGGCTTATACCTTCAGACTTCAGCAATACTTACACATTGTTGTTCTGGAACAGGTTGCCTGGAGAAGTTATAGATGCCCAGGTCTTGGAAGTGTTCAAGGCCAGGCTGGATGGGGCTTTGTGCATCCTGGTCTAGTGGAAAGCGTTCCTGGCCACGGCAGAGGGGTTGGAACTGGATGATCTTTAAGTTCCCTTCCAACCCAAACCATTCTCTGGTTCTAAGCGAGGCTCACAGGAGGCCCATCCTTTCAGCTGGAAAATGTTACATGAAGTTTAAAGAGGAAATATTAAAGAGCAGAGCTGCTCCTGCTGTTTGGGTAGATTGGAATTTGGGATGTCACTAGTTATCCATAAATGCTGACTTTTCTGCCTATTGTGGGCTCACTGTGGCTCGGGAAAGTAGGTACTACTCGTTATTTTCTTCCTGGCTTGCAAAATTGTGGAACGATTAAGCATTTCTTCTCTTCCTGTTGCTTTTCTTCCATTTCCTTGTAGGGATATTGCTGCCAGGAATTGCCTCCTGACCTGTCGAGGGCCTGGGAGAGTGGCCAAAATTGGAGACTTTGGAATGGCCCGGGATATCTACAGGTAGCAGAGCTAAGTACAGGGTATCCTCAAGGAGGAGCTCTCTAAAATGAGGGGGGGGGCAGTGGTTGGGCAGGGGGGAAGGCTCTTGTGCTGCTCTGCGAGATATCCCACCCTGAGGAATCCCTGCCAGTGCTTTTTTTGGTGTTTGCCTTCACTTGTAGTTTAACTGTGCTCTGGAGAGTTCCACTCCTGACAGCTTTCTTATGGGTAATGAGGCCTGATGGTCACAGAAGGCATTTTTCTTCCTTCTTATACTCTGTCCTGAGTTTTTTGTCTTTACTTTCTCCACATGGAATGGCATTGATGTGCCCTTTTGTTTTGTGGTCCCAAATCATTCTGAGTTTAATCTCTCTCCTTGATACTACCCCTGCCCCTTTGGTTTGGTGTCATCAGTAAATCTCCTCAATTTACTGCAGATAAAGGAGGAAGGTGCAGAGGAAGGTCAGGAAAATGTAATCACCCAAGTTGGAATTCAGCCAGGACACGGGGTTAACGACTCTGCTCTTGAAAGGTGTGCCAGGAAATCTTTAATGACCAGGAGCAGTCAGGGCTGCAGTTTGAGAGCTCATCTTCGAGGTAGCACCTCCAGAAGTGCAGCACCATGTCCCGCTGCGCTGAGGAATTGATTTGCCTCCAACTTGGAGGAGGGAATGCCTTGTACTCAGTCACCCACACTGCTTATTCCAATGCCTTTCCACCTTTTTTTCCTGCTTGGGGATTCTCTTGTGCAGTTACTTAGTCAGGCCTGGCTCTGCTTAGCTTGAGTATCGCAGCCTGAGGTGATGCAAGCAGAGCACTACCTTCAAACACCCAAGTGTATCAAAGCTACTTTGTTTCCCCCCTCCTCTCTCTCCCTTCACAAAGAGCCCCCAGTCTGCTCCCACTGTCAGATGGGGCTCTGCTGGGACAAAATAGCATCTGTCATGCTCACATGATCTGCAGAATCAACTGCCAAAATGAATGCTTTGGTGCTGAGTTTTCAAAGGTGCCTTTGAAGTTTGTGCGTGTTTCTGTGCCCAGGAATATCCTTTAGATGCTCAGGCTGTTAAACAGTAATTCCAGCTTGCACTGAGCAGCCTCCTGCAGCTGCCAGCACAGGGCTTGGGGCTTGTAGGTTTTATTTTCTATGACAACACTAAAGGATGATGTAATTCCTATCTCAGGAGCACAGAAGGTGGTTTTTATACTACTGCCCCTGCTCTAATGGCCAAGCATCCTCCTTGTCAAGCTCCTTGTTCTCACAAAAGGTTTTGGATTTCACTGGGTCCATATGGAACAGCTTTGTTTATTTTTGGCGGGGATGCTCAAGGTGACCACATGTGAGGTAAGGTGGAAACCTTCTTGTGGCCGAAAAGCACAGGAGGATGGCTCTTCTGGCAGCGGTTTGCTGTGCGAGTGATTCACAAGGAGGATGCACAGAGAGAAGGATAACTTGGGTTCACCAGCTGGGGCCTAAAGCGAGGGCCTCCCACCGTCTGCCCATCTCCATTATTTTTATGAGAAGGAGCAGGTTTCTCCAGCACTTTGCTGCTACGCTGTTTCACCTAAGTTAGTCTCTCATATGATTCCTAAGTTTTAGATTTGTAATTATAAAAATCCCAAATTAACGTCACTTTCTGAATTCTTGTCCGACTCTTTGTTTTGCTTGTTCTTTGCAGAGCCAGCTACTATCGGAAGGGCGGGTGTGCAATGTTGCCTGTTAAATGGATGCCTCCTGAGGCTTTCATGGAAGGGATATTTACATCAAAAACAGACACATGGTACGCTTCCATTCCTTCTCTTATCTGCTCTGTCTATCTGTGTTGTGGGTTCCTTTTGTAAAGTGTGAATATTTTGTAAAAACCCACATGTTCTTGGTTCATTTCTCCTTTACTATAGAGATGGGCTGGGTCTTTCAGAGCCAGTAATCTTGGAGGAGGCAAGAAAGATCAAACCAGAGGGGCTGAGTGGGCAGGAAAGGGAAGTTGAGGCAGATGCAGGTGCTGCTATGGGGAGGAAAACTTCAGTTCCTCACAGAGGAAGGCAGCAGAGGAGACAGCAGGCAGGATCCATCCAGAGGGGTGGAGGTACCACTCCCTCCAACAGCTGAGCTGCTGTCTGCCTTGGCACCAAGCGGAAGGATGTCCTATTGTTGTTCATAGCTCTTAGCAATTTTATTCAACAAGATTGTGAATTCCAAGCAGCTGATCAGATGAATGCTTTGAAGGGGGTTCCTGTCCCAGTCATTGTCCCCTGGGCTTTTCAGGTTGCACAGCACAGGCCCAGGGCTGCGGTGATAGCTAAGGAATGGCTTTATTGTACACCTGTAGGTAGCATCTTGGGGGCTCATAGCACCTGGGGATTCACTGGCATGTTACTTCATGCAGAGTAGCTTATTCAAGAAGAGAAGTGTGTCCTAAGCGATCAGGCCGCTGCTCCACTCGGTCCTGTCTCAAAAAAGCGTAACCTGACTTTCCTGTTTGTTACATCTACTTGGACATTGCTGAGTACGAGGGCAAGGCAACCACATTTACCTACCTATACGCTGGACTTCACTCACTTAACTTCAACTACTAGCATTCATTAACTGATTCAAAGTCCGCCCTTACAACTGGGCACCTTATTTCTGTCTGAATCCTGCAGCAGGGATTTCCTCCAGCTGCCTGAGCACAGACTGCAAAGAGCAGTGGTGACAGTGCTGACTGCACCTACAGGCACTGCCCCTCAGTCACGGTCATTCCTGTATCCTTCACTGTGTTTCCTTCAGGTCCTTTGGCGTGTTACTGTGGGAGATATTCTCATTGGGATACATGCCCTACCCCAGCAAAAGTAACCAGGAGGTTCTGGAGTTCGTCACCAATGGAGGAAGGATGGATCCACCTAAAAACTGCCCTGGCCCTGTGTATGAGATTTTTAACTTTGATATATTCAGGCAAATAAGTTTCTGTTTCAAATGCTGTTCTGTAATCAAAAGTTAATGTCTTTTAAATTGATCTTATCATGGTTGATCTGCCTTATGGACTTGAGTGCCAGTGACTTCTCTACTGTTGAATTTTTCTGTCTAATTTGGAGAATAATGCAGAGCCTGTTTGGGAAGCACCGGCCACTGCTTGCTGGGTTAAAGGTGGTGCAATGTTTCTGTGTCTTAGTTTAGCTGTGGAACTGCAAGTGCATAAGACCATTCACAGGGAGGGAAAACTGGACTCCGTTATTGGTAGCCCTGCTTACCTTTAGTGGATCATCCAAGGGATTTTGGGTGGGTGAGTTGTTTCTCTGATGTGCTGTGGATTTCACCCCACTGGTGGCCACATTTCAGTGCATGCCAGTACATCAGTTGCCCAACTCTGGGGAAGGCAAAGCACTCTTATATTAGAAGTCAGGTTGGTGATGCTTTTGGTTTTTGGTTTACCTGTTACATACCAACAGGATCTGCCATTTATGAGCATCCCCCCTTCTGCTCTTTCAGTTACCGCATTATGACCCAGTGCTGGCAGCACCAGCCTGAAGACCGGCCAAATTTTGCCATAATCCTGGAGAGGATTGAGTACTGCACTCAGGTACTGGTGTTCCTTTGTCTGCAATGAGATGGGTGGAGACAGCTCTTTTTCAGGAGTGGTCTAGGCAAGCCAGAACATGAGAGGAGAAGGCAGCACTGTGTTACTGGAGTCAGCAGGCCAGGGAGACTGGTGTCAGCCTGGGATCAGTAACTGGGGATATTTACCTCACTGGGTGGTAGATCCATCTTGCCTTTCACTGCTGAAAGGCAGAGGCTCACACAATCTTACACAGCTCTACACATAGCATATCTGGAGCTCTGCTGCTGCTGACGAAGGCACAGATTCCAACAAACAAAAGCTAAGACAGGCAAACTCTCACGCACTTCATGTAAGCCCCTTCACCCCAGTGCTTACCCTTAGGACACAGTCAGCACTGGGCAGAAGTGGTCCCTGCTCAGAGCATCCTCTGTGTGTAAGCAAAATTGTACACATTTTTCTGAATCTGAGTGGGCTGGAGAGGGCAGATGGAGACAGCCAAACTAAAGGAATAGCGTTTCTAAGGCTGGGCAACAGGGAAAGGATGTGGCTGAAATCTGATTTATTTCTTTTTTACCACCATTTGTAGCTTATGAGGAATGAGCTACTTTAGGAAATGTTCTGCTGCACACATCAGCACAGGCTTCTTGTGTGGCCTCACACAGTTTTTTGCCTCGGTCCAGTTTGCTTTCCCTCACAGTTCAAGAGGCTTGGTCTGTTTTTCACGTGTGTTTGGATCGTGGGATTGGGAGGTGTTGTTTTCTGCTCTCTATAGCTTGCCATGGCATCCAGGAATAATTAAACGTTGGCCAGATCACTGCATTTTCTCTCAGTTTAATTTTCAAAACTGCTTAAATAGCTCAGAACCACAGTCCCTATGGATTCAGGCTTCAGGGGGGTCTGCCAGTATTGCCTTCTTCCTGCTTTCTTCTTTCTCCCTCATTGAGTGGAGGCAATACTTTCATGGCTGAAACTTTCTCAATATTATCTGAGAATGTTATGAACTTTGAGATGATATAGATTCCAAAACAACATTCCCACAGGAAATTTGGCTGGACATAAAATATGTTTTTTATTGCTTTTATGCTTCTGCTGTTCTGTGCTGAGATTTAGGGTTGCTTTTTTTTAAAAAAAAGAGTTTGATTTGAAGGGTATCCCATTGCATCTCCCAGCTCCTGGAAGGTGGGAACGATGCTCTGTGGTCATAGTCCAACAGCTGTCAGATGTGTTGCGTTTTTAATCAAGTCCAACTATGCACGATAGCAGCAGAGTTTGAGAAATTCTCATTGTTCCCTCTGGCAGGATCCAGACGTCATCAACACTGCTCTGCCAGTAGAATACGGTCCATCGGCTGAGGAGGAGGAGAAGGTAGCCATGCGCCCTGACGATCCAGAAGGAATTCCTCCTCTCTTGGTTGCTACACACCAGGACAGAAAGGATGACAAGCAAACTCTGCCATCTCCACCACCCCTGCCGCCAGCAATCACCGCTGGAAAACCTCTTGGGAAAGTGGGAGCCGTGGAACCACCAGTGCCAGGGAAGGTGCAGTCAGCCCCAGCTGGGGGACACATCAATATGGCCTATGCCCAGTCCAATCCCCCTTCGGAGTTGCACAAAAGCCGGGGCTCCAGAAATAAGCCCACCAACCTCTGGAATCCAACCTATGGTTCCTGGTTTGCAGAGAAGCAGGCCAGCAAAACCAGTTCTCTGCTGGAGAAGGAGATGCCCGAGAGGGAGAATTTGGGACAGGAAGGAAACTGTACTCTGGGGCCCAACATTGTGACTGGGAGGCTGCCAGGCTCCTCCCTGCTGCTAGAGCCATCTTCCCTAACAGCAAGCGTTAAAGAAGTGCCTCTCTTTAGGCTCCGCCACTTCCCCTGTGGGAACGTCAACTATGGATACCAACAGCAGGGCTTGCCCTTGGAAGCCTCCACGCCACCTTGTGCTGGCAGTTATGAGGACCCTGTCCTTAGAAGCAAGAGCCACATAACCCAGCAGGGGCCCTGAGAGCCCTCAACCCTTCTGACTTTTCCCCCTGTGGCCCCTGAGCCTTGAAGAGATGTCCTGTTACCCAGCACACCACAAGCGAGGGATCAGATGCTGTTACCTTCTATTTTGTGCCAACCTGCTCCAAAAGTGCCACCCTCGAAGCTGTAATTTCAACGAACCCCAGAGGCTTCAAATCACTGGAGCTGTGATAGAGGAAAAGAACCAAGGGGGAGGGAGAATACAGGAAACAGACGTTAAGGACCTGCAAGGCCCAGCTGCTGTCGCATCACCTCATCCGCATGGTTGTTGTCATGCCCTTCCCGTGAGCTTTTTCTCAGTTGTGCGTTCTCTGCTTCCGTGTCAGGCCACTGCTCACCGCCTGGAGTGCTTTCATGTCCGAGGTTTTTTTGTGCCCAGCTTGTGGTTGCTGTGGAACACCTGGAGATCTCCCATAGTGGGTTTGGGGAGAGCGTCCTCTCTCCAGCCCCCCCAGAAAAGGACGCGATGGCGCCAAATGGTGACGCGATGGCACATTCCCAAGTCGTGTTCCAGCTACAGTCCAGTCTTCGGAAGTCCTTGAGTGTGCAGCGGTTATGGGGGTGTTGGCAGGGCCAGAGAGACACTGGTTGTACTCCATCGCTTGGAAGAGAGGAGAGGGAGTGTAGAGGGTGGGTGTAGGTGCTGTGAGGCGTGCTGGGGTAGGGTGGTGGGGGTGTTTGGCTGGGTTTTTCCTTTTCTTTTCTTTTTCCTGTGCTTAAGCACTAAAACTGAGTAAAGCCCTTTAAATTTCCTCCTGTCCTACAAAAGTAGGAATGTCCTTCGTGTGGAACTTGTGTGTGCCAATGGGAACCAAGATGAAGTTTTAAAGAAGGACCGTGGTCGTGACAGAAGCTTCCACCCAGCCCTGACTATGGACAGCCACCCAGGTACCTCCAGGGTCTACAACAGCCTCTGACATCCCCTCTACAAACACCACCACAAAGGCAGAAGACTACAATCGTGCCACAATCCAGATGCCTGACACTCTGGTTTTGAAAGGTTTAGAGCCCTCGTTCCTTTAACAAAATGCGTGTATGATAGTGGTCTAAAGACAAACACTGCATTGACTCATTTTGTACACCTTCTGCATGAAAAATACCCCAGTTAAGTGTATTGTCAAAACATAGATGTAGGAAATAATTCATGTGTAAAGATGTGCATTAGTAACTTCAACTTAGGGTTGCAAGGAGCTGTTTTAGCATGAACGCTATCCCAAAAAGGGGCACCTGTTTCCATAGAAATGGGTGTACTGGAGCATCAGCAAAGGAACGTGAAGGGGTTCTTCAGGCCGAGACCCTTCATTTCAGTGAAGTGACTCCAAATCTGGCCCTGGATCCAAACACTGAGGTAAGTCTTCGTAAGGGAGCAAACCAGAATCCGCAGAGAATGGACTCCCAACCTTTGGGATGTGCAGACTGAGATCAGAAGGCTTGGGTTGGGCCACCACCCTGGAAAAAAAAACCTAAGAGGGGGGAGGTAGTGTGGTCTCCTGACGGGCCTTTTTGACACCTCTGACACACAGAATTGAAATAGTTGTAGATGAATGCCAAAATTGTGTGTGCGAAACCGAAATGTCTTGTGTCGGGAGGCTTGAGGCAGGGGCTGCTCCCCAGTCCCTGTTTGTCTGCTGGGGACCTATGGCAGCAGGCATGTGTGGCCTCCGTGGGGATAACGAGGAATAGGCTTCGGGTGGTCTACTGCCACCAGGCTTCTTTGGCTTCCTCTAAGAGAATGTTTGTGATCTGCAAGGTCATTGGGCTCGCAGCTCTCTTCAGGGAATAGCCACCAGGGAGGGACTCTGACCAGCTTAGAACTCCGTGTCACGCTGGTCTGTTTCTAGCTCCGTGACTTCAGTGTGGTAGTTTTGTACAGTCTCAGGAAAGCTGATTAATTCAGGCGGGCAGCACTACCGGAACGATTTCGTACACCGGTGTATTATTCACACATAATAGCAATTTTCATTTAAATCTTTCGCCTTTCTCATTTTCAGAAGGGCTGAAGCTCCTCATTGTTTTCTTTAGCGCCTCTTTGTGTAGGAGCACACTGAGGTTTTGCTGCTGAGGTGTTGCTGAGGACAGAACCTGGCTGATGAGTGCCCTTAAAGAACACACAGGAACAAAAAGTTGCAAAGTTCATTATCTTTGATTAGCTGAAATTATTAATCCTTGGATCTGGGGGCAGCACAAACGCAGAAAAGCTGCTGGATGACGATGTTAAAGGCAGCATTTCTGAAGCTTTAAAAGCACGAAGCAGCAAGAGGTGATTAGAAGTTTGGGGGGCGCGAGGGGGGGGTGGGGAAGGCTTTCCCCAGCCATGGTGAAAGCGTGATCACTGCTCTGCGCCTTGTGCTCTGCAGTTGTTTTATTAGAATTTCAATTGAAATACTCTTACAGAATGGGAATTGTAAAAAAGGAAGGAGCTTAACACCTTACTGCTTCTTACCTGTGGGATACGTGAGGAGGTAACGCAGGTGGGGAAATGGGGAATTACTGCTGGAATTCTCCACTCTGCTGGATCCAGGGCACTGAAATGCTGTTCATTGTTAGCTACTGATTTTAAATCAGCTCCCTTTGCGCTGCCAGTGCCACCACTTTATTGTGGTTTGGGTTTTTTTTCTGTGTGTCAGGCTTTATTTTTTTTAACATCCCCCGCCCCTCGCGCTCAGCTGAACTGGGGAATCTAGTTGGACTTCTTAACCTAAACACCATAACACCTCTGAGCTCTCCCACAGCAGGCACTTAGTTCCGTCCCACTGTGTGCTGTCCGAGCACAGCACCCCACTCTGCAACGAGTGCTTTGTAAATACTGATGCCAATCAAATCTTGCCACTCAGGAGCACGGGTCCTCTTTCTTAGAAAACAAATCCTACCCCCAGTGCCGAGTGTCACTAATGACTTGCCTGCACTGAAGGATGCTCTGCTACTCCTGGGCGGGCTGCAGCCAAGGGGGCTTCCTGGTCATTCTGCAATTGCTTTGCTTGTCCCATTGCCAAAGCCTTGCCAAGACTTCAGTGGCAATATGAGATTTTACTGGTGTGACTGGGATGATGTGAAGAAAGCTTTCCTTAGTGACACCCCTTTCCTCCATAACTGCTGCAGTTCAGGGGTTACAGACCCTGAGTGTGTATAAAGAGCTGGGTGACGCACTGGACACAGGTGTAAGGAAGGCCATGGTTTAAATTCTGTACAAGGAGGGACTTGATGGTGTTTATTTTACCAATTCTCTTGCAACAGCTGGAAGTGTTTGTATCTCCTCTGTGCCAATTTCTGGTGGTTTCATTCTGGCACATTTCCTAGAGCTGGACACCCCATTAGCAAGAGTGTTTTGTCCAGCTGTGAACTAGGAATTTTTAATTTCTGTGCCTAGAAACTCTGAGTTCTCAGAGTTGCATGGAAAAGAAGAGGCTGCAGTGAGCCACCGTGAGCTCACCCCACCAAAGCACCTTGGCACGTGTAATCCCTGGTTCCCTTATTAAACCCCTCCACACCAGGCTTAAGTCTTGGAGGAGGAAAAAAAAAAAAAAAAACCAAACATTGTTGTCTATGACTTTTTAAAAAATGTAAATGTTTTAAGGAACTTGTTTTTAAGCCTGTTCATCTTCTTCATTGGCAAGATTTTCATTCTGGTCTCATGTGTCTTCCTCACTTTACAGTGGAAAAGCAGGATGTAGGATGACCTACAGGATGTCAAGTACGACTGGAGAAAAACCTGTGCTACCCCCTCATACTCTGAAACTGGCTTGTTTCCACGTGGACGCCCCTGTTTCCTGTAGGCGTTAGGTAGGTTTTGGATTCTGTACCCTGCTGGAGGTACACCAGGTTGGGATGCCTGATTATCTGTCTGACAGTTGTCCCTTCATCTTCCTTTCGGCTACTGACCCTGGGTTTCTCCATCACGGGCCTGGAAATGAAGTGAGGCAAGATGTTGGGGTGGTTCTGCTTCCTGGAGGAGCAGCAGAATGAGCAGGGATGGAAGAGGGGCTTTGCTGGACCAGAGAAAGTGCAGGTACTGCAGGTCCCCTGGCTTCCCTCCCCCGTGCTCACAGAAGCGTGGTGCCCACCCCGCGTGATGTATGAGGTCTGAAACGGGCTCTGGAGGATTTAACTTTGCATGTCTGCTCCTGGCACCGGGCCTGCCAGCTGGGTGACGAGAACCTTGACACAGGAATAGCATAAAACAGCCTTTCACAGCAGCAAAGAGATCACCCTTTGTCTGTCCCAAAGTTAAACCTGTCACAGGAAAATGTCCAAATTGTCTGCATCTGGCTTCTTTTAGTACCAAAAGCTGCATTATAGGAGTGTCTGCCTCATGTACAGCAGTTTATGCAACACTGTTTATAAGGGAAGGGCCTGTGCACTTCAGGGATACTATGAAGAAAAACACTAATATATGGTCATTGAGTATTTTGTATTGAGTGGTGTATCTGTATTGTAAACAAGTGTAGTGACCCACAAGGCATGAAGACAAATAAAATGGCTGTAGCTGGCTTTCTGCGTTGAGCTGTGTAATGATTGTATCCCTGTCAGGTCATGGCTGCGGTAACAGAGGGAGAGCTCTGGGCACCAGTTTTGACATGGTACAGGCACAGAGATGTGCAGGTACACCGAGGGCGACTGAAACAACCTCAACAGTGGGTTGCTTGAGACTTGTTTGCATTGCAAGGGTCCAAGTTTCTTACAGAGAAAGACGCTGTTCTTTCTAATTCAACCCACCAAGGTTGGCTTTTACCTACAGGAAACCAGCCAGTATAAAAAGAAAACCAAGTGTATGGTTGAAGAGAGGGTTTGGGTACAAGCTAATACAATTTTCCTTTGAGTAGGTCTAATTAGAAGGTGTATTTTAATGCTGTGAGGTGCCAGTATTGAGTCCTGTGGCAAACACAGAGGCGGCTCCAGCCCTGAAATGCTGGCTTTCTTCCCCCTCCCCATAGCACTCCTATGCCGTAGGCAGCTGCTTTCTCAAGAAATGGTCCTTGAAATTAGGACTAACTTACCTATAAATCTTATTCTCCTTCACTTGCTTATCTACGTGCTCATTCTCCTGCAGCGCAGTGCTGTGATTTACTTAATGAGACTTTTTTCCTGAGCAGGAATCTGGCAGGCACTTCTCCATTCCCTCCATCTTTGGTTCCTCCCCACATTAATGGAGGAGGGAGCTCCCTGGGGAGTACAGCCACCACCTTACCGGTTTGGATCTGGCGCTGGCTGGCAATTCTTGCTCTAATTTCCATTTTTCTCCAGAGTTGTCTGCCTGCAGCAGGGCAGAAAAAAGGGTGCAGGTGGGTACTGCGTTATGTGACTTTATGGACGTGGATTCAGTTTCTGCCTGGTGTTTTGACGTGGCTTCTGCAAAATCTGAACTCTGTAAAAGCCATGATGTAAATGCTGCACTTGCCACCGATGATGCAACAGCGTCAGAGAGAAACCAGGTTCTGTTTTGCAAATCCATAGTGTCAATTTTGGATCCTTGTGCCTCACATCTTAGTGGAGAACAGCACTTCAAAAACACGGGCTCACTGCCCAGCAAATCATCACTGTCAACATCTGCAAAATGGTCACAGAATCCACTGAACTCCCTCCAAACAAACTGCCCATCTTGGGACACATCAAGAAAGTTCTCCTCTCACACCTGCGACCTCCTTTCCAGCCCGTGTCCAACAAAGCTTGACCGATTTCATTGCTGAGAGCCCTGAAGAAGTTTCTGAAACCAGACCCCAGAGAGATGCTGTGGAACAAGGACAAGCCTCCAAGTCTGCAGAGGCAGCAGGGAGTTTCTGGGGACCAGCTGTTCATTTGTTTAGAAACCAAATAATATTTTAGTTGTTCAGTTTATAGGCAACTTGAGGATCATTTGCCTTTTTTCTAAGCAGTCTGGGGCTGCAATCCTACAGACCTCAGCACAGCACCCAATTTCAAACTTCACTACCAGTTATTTTCAGAAATGTTTTTATGACACAAAACATCCTCCTGGAAGAGGTGGAGGAAAGGATTAGGGCAACTTACCTTGGATTTAGGGAAGCACAAATCCCTTCACATCACCAACCTGAAGACAGCCATCAGTAATCTTTCTGGAATGGAGGGAACTGATTTATTCCTGTTTCAGGCTGCACAAATTTACAAGTGCTTCTTGCTTCCTCACACTAGACTCTCAGTGCTGCCAAAACAGCTCCATGTTGGTCGTGGTCCTGACTTGCTCCTCTTAACCTGGTAAGAGCCAGAGCTTTCAGGAGCAGTGTGCAGGTAGCTGAAGCTAATTTGATCTTTGCCTTCTTCCCTACCCATCAGGGAGGACCTGATGAAATCCTGCAGTCCTTGCTAGCTCAGGCCACCAAGACCCCTGCTTCCAGCTGAACTGGGTGTAGCTACAGAGCTGTGGGAAGTGCAGCCTCACACCCTTGGAGGAAAAAAGAGTTACCAGGGAATCAGCAAACTCTTCAGAAGAGGTGATTCCCGTATATTCCTTCATCTGTGCAAGACAGGCCATACAGGAATGGTGTGACTACAACGAACTGCCTGAGCTTACTGCCTTACCCACATCCTTATTCCCTTACGTACTCCCGGAGAACTCCCACCTGTCAGATAAAGCAGTTCCAACCACTCTGTCCTGCCAGGCAGAAAAACCCAGCAAGTTCTGATAACGAGTGTTTTGTCACAGAAACGAAACTGCCCACCCAGGACAAACCAGTGACCCGTGCTCCGAGAGCAGTTTGTTTGGCAGCTCCGTCTCAGAGAGCCAGAAGATGTAAGAACTCGGGCTTTCTGTTCTACAGCTGCTGTTCCAGCCGGTATCCCGTTGGGCAGGCTGGTACCTGCCAGCAGCAGCGAGAGGATGTAGGCTCTGTGCAGACCCAAGGAAAAGTCGTTTCGCCGGACTCGTCACCAGGGCTGTGTTTTACTAACACCAGCAAGAAACAGCTACCGGGCAAAGTCAAGATCAATACATCGTCGAGTATCTGCATCTTCAAATATAAAGCATTCATTTCTTTTTTACATTCAAAATTTACAGCTTTTATAGTCAATTACAAACTCCCTTCAGTTAGAATACATCAGGCATTATTTTAAATACAGCTCAGGAAAATAGCTACAGCAATATTTAAAAGAAAGGAACAGCAGCAGAATTCTGTCTAAAAATAGGATATTGAGATGCAATTTAAAGTTTCACTTCAAGTAAATAAGAGCAAGTAGATCATTTCAGAAGAAAGTGCCTGTTCTGGAACACAAACCCACCCAGGTAAGGTAACGTTTCCAGATGCTGAGCAGTTAAAATACATGATAAGCTTAAAACAAGAAGGTAGTATTAGTTGTTTGAAAAGGCTGATATGCAAATAATGTCACGTCGAGGTGTGTTAACAACACGGTACTTAAAACTATCCTTAACCTTGAGACTCTTCAAAGACATTTCTACTGGAAACTGCTCCAAAGGAAACCGAAAGAACCACGGATCACAAACAAATCGAATAATGTTACTGGCTCGCCTGAAAACCCTGCGTGTGATCCCCACCACGCTGTATTGATACACACCTGACAGACAGTGAGGCTATTGCCTGTAGTCCCCCTCTGGCTTTATTTGCATTTAAACCCACCGTGACTCTCCCAGCCTGCAGCACACTAAACAACAACAAGTCTTTAACACTGAGGGAAAGCTCTGCAGGAGAGTGCAAGGTGCATTACTTTGAAGAGTGCTTCCTTTACAAATGGGTGCAACAGGCAGCGCTTCCTGCTGCACAGGCTGACACCCAGCGTATTCCTGCTGGTTTTAAAGGCTGCGTGTTTAATTGCAGCCGTTTGCTGTATCGATCAGCCCTTTCGTGTTCGGGGGGGGGAGAGATGGGGAGGGAGCTGAATGATAAAATGTAAAAATACTGCACAACCGTTTGAAATGGGGATTAGATATATAGTTTTTTGCTTTCTTATTGCTAGCAGCTGGTATTGGAATTGACAAAGTGCCCGATAACCAGACTAATGTCACTCATTAGCCACCTCCTCTGCGAAAAGCAGGCAACGCGCTAAGCATCAGCAATTCGTTAGTGCAGGGAAGAAAACCTTACATACTGCATGAATCACAAAGCAACTTCAGGGACCCTTGGAGAGACTCCCGTTCTCTAAGGAGAACCTTCTCCAAATAATGCAGCATCTCAAACCCAAGATGCTTTTGCACTAATCCTCCCAGACAAGGGCTGTTTCAGTAAGAGAAACAGAGTTAGTGGTTTCACTTCTTAATGCAACTGAACTTTTAAAAATCTCTATATAATTTTATATATCAATATATTAAAATATATGTCATATATCCACACCCATACATATATATACACTTATATATATATGTAAAATGCAAATGCAGATTTAGTATATTTAAAATAAGTTTGTGTTCTAGATGGGGTTCTTTTGTGCTTTGAGATACTGATTTCCTATGGCAGGAGCACACTGTGGCTCAGCAAATATCGTCTACGAGTTTTGCCCCGTTAATGCCACGATAGGTGACTCTGCTGGGTCGAACCAAGACCCCATGGTTGGGCTTGCAGGCGAAATAGCGCTTTTCCCCCACAGAGCCATCATTCTTCCCCTTGGCACTTCGGAGTTCAAGTCCAAGCCATATCCCTGCTGCAAAGTCTGTAGGACCAATGTACCTGATTGTCCCCATTTCATTGGAGCTGGTGAGAAGGACCTGAGAGCCTTCGTGCAGCTTCACGGGGCCCTCAGGGTGCACTGTAGGGGTATTGCTCCAGCTGCGCCGTAACACGGAGCTCTTGGATCTAGTTAGAAAAAAGAAACAAACACAAAAGGGGGGTGAGGGTGGGAAGTCTTTTTTTTTCTATAAAACGTCCAGGGCAAATCTGTAATTCACTGGAGTGCATGGGGAAAAAACTCAAATCTCTTTTTAAAAAACCCCTGGGTTTGACCCGATGTCACTAGCAGGACACGTACACACGGTGGGCTGAAACACTTGGAAAATCTATTTCCTTTCGCCTGACCTACAACATTTGCTGCAGTGATTGTTCTGTACTGCTCAGTTCACCAGTATTTTTATTAGGGGCTTGAAAGAGTTTGAAACAACATTTAATGTGCAAGTGTCAATCAGGATCACCAGGACAAAGTGAAGTCCTTCAACAAGACCCCCTGAACCTCACCCAGCTGGGCGACAACACAAGAATTTGAAGAACATGCAGCACTGAATGACTAGAAAAGAACTTTAATGCCAATCTGAATTCCAGGACTATACTCCTGGACACCCACTGAAAAAGAGCCCACTGCTGGCCCAGTTTGGAAGGAAAAAAAACAGGTCTGGATACTCACATAGACATATTTGTTTTAAACAGGAAACGGTGAAGCCAAGAGGCAGCTCACCCGAACGTTTGAAACTCCGGCCACTCACCTGACAAAGGAGTTTCTCCTGTTTCCCTCCTTTTGTGAAGATGCTGAAGTGGTGCTTAGGCTGCGTCTAAAACCTAAGTGGAAAGGGAAAAAAAACACCCAAGGCTTTATGAACTCAGTATTTGTGCTTCCTCTCATCCTGCTCCCACTACATCCACTGCACGTTCTGCCCCCAGCTGCAAAAATGAAATCACGAAACTTCTCATGACAGGAAGTGTCTGTACCATGTTGGAGAGGACAGGGATGAAATGAAACAAACCAAACGAGGGGCATTTGAAGCAGCCTTTTCACAAACAGCTTTGGTAAGGGAAAAGGACAACAACCGCGTCGAGTAGCTCACAAAAGTGTCAGTAACTTCATGCAGCCCCGACCCTACGCCGATCCTTCATTGGTCTGGGTTCAGATTAAGGAGCAGGTGCAATTTATGGTTAACTCCAATTAGGATGTGCTCCGGTGCTATGGGAAGAGTGTCAACAATCTTAACTCTGACATAATTATTTCTCCCAGTGCGGGGTCACCGGTTCCTTCTGCAGGCTACATTTTTAGGGGGGGAGGGGTGAGACTACTGGCTGGCATTCTGGTTCCTTGAAAGATCTCTTGTGCTTTTGGAGAAGCCAGCTTTGTGCAGCAGGTTCTGGTCGTAGGCTGGTAGCCTGCTCAGGCTGCTTAAGCCAAACCACAGTCTCTTAGGTTCCTACCTGGAAAAGCGTGATTTATTTTACTCATCGAAGTCTCCATGAGAGAATCCAGAGAACCCGTTAGTCTGAAAAGCAGTAACACAACAAAGGAGTCATTTCAACTTGACTCTGAACAAACCTACTGCTGGAGTCATCCTTGGCAAGTGTTGGGTTCCAATCCTTTGCCTTCCCCTTCCACCCCCAGGAGACACTGACATTCCAGTTTTCATCAGGCTGGTAGGTAAGAGGTGCCCGGAGCAAACTCATTTATTTGAGTTACTTGCCTTTTGCTCCATACGTATAATTTTGAGGCAAGTTCTTTTAACAGTTTAACTTAGTTAAGTTCTTTAACTATCCTGCCTGAGCACTGCAGGATAGTTGGGGAAAGAAAAGCAAGAACGTAGCCAGATCCAAATACAGGAGGAAAGAGCACAGTACTCCTTGCATGGTCTTCCTGAAACCTAACAAAGAGACCACAAACCAAGTGGTGGGTGCTCTGTGCAGTCAGCTGGAATGAGAATGGTATTTCCAGTCATGTCCAAGGGCAACTTCCTTCTATAACCTTTTGATGAGCTCGGTGCATCAGGTCAGCAAAGTAAGGCTTAATGCACTCAGACTGGCCCAGAATGGGAGGCCCTGGAATGAAAACACTTGAAGCGGCTGCAAGAGAAACAGAGGGAGCTGCATTTCCAATTTATAGTCTGCTCTCAAAGAGCTGCTCTAAAACCCACCGGGTTTCTTATGGAGGTCACACACTTCCATTAGCAGAAGAAAAAAACGTTGTTTCCCACTTGAAAGGTATTAAGGGAGCATTTGGCAACACCAACATTAACGCAGCGTCCATGCTCACCTCTGTACGCGGGACGGGGGGGCAAATACACCGTATCTGGGCAGACAAGTGAAGTACTGAACGCCGCCCACGGAGCCATCATTCTTCCCGTGAGGCTTGTCCAACTCAATGCCACACCAGAACCCTGCATTGCGAAACAGTAACATGAGGGGAGTTTGAACAAAACACGGCTGCTTTGCTTCCTCTAGACACCTGGTCTGCATCAGCAAAAGAAGTTTCTAGTTAGCAACTGACCAGACATTGTATATCATTCTCTGTGTAACTATGCAAAAATGTTGCCATAATAATGTAAAGAGCATTACCTCAGCATTTACATCTGCTTCCAAGAAAATGACTGACGTTTTAATCAAGAAGGAAAAGGTAAAACCCCTTTGTATAAATGTACCACAGCCAAAGGGAAGGTTACTGAGTCTGACAGCGGCTGTTTGACAATAAGGAGCCAGAGAAGAGCAGCAGCGACGGTTTGAGCTTCCCTCTTTACTCCTCTGACCACATGGTTTGTGCCCCACCCGAGATCACCAACAGTAAAATGAAAGTTCTGATATGAATTCATTCCTTCTCACCATCGAGCAAGTTGCAGTTAATACGAATTGCGAGGCTGGTTGTGTGACACTGAGAGAAGGGTGTGAGAATCAGACCTGGCCCAGCAATTCATCTCCTGCAGAACAGTGAATAGGCATCCAGACCTTAATAAGCTTGATCGTTCATAACCTATGATAAATGTGAGCTAATTATGTAAAGGTGCTAAATTTCATACTCCATTAGCAGTCCTTATGCTATCCATCCCCAAAAGATTCAAAGCGTAATTCAGGTCACTTGGTACCGAGGCACTGGAGAAAACGATCCTTCTAATTATCAGCTCAGGAAGCTGAGGGATGACAGTTGGGGATTCGAAGGGATCAGGACATCACAAGTTCTCCCCTTCCTGTTTCTAGAATTAAATAAAGGTCTGCATTGCAGCAAAAGAAATCAAGTTTGAGTAACTTCCAGAGCTTTGATACATATTAACATTGAAATACTTAAAAATGCATCTGTTACATTTTTCTAGAAATTACTGGTTTTGCAAATGGTGCAGGTTTGTCATCTTTCCATCCTCACTTCTTACAATACTGGGTTCTTCTCCAGCAAGGCTCATTCCCTGATTTTGGGGGGGGGAAGGGGGAGGATAGGAGCCTCACACTGTGGAACAGGTTTCTGATTTACACTTGTAATGGTGTATTTGGAAAACGAGTCCTGTTCTCATTGCTTTCCGTGTGAGCAACACCACGAAGGTAAGAGCAATCACATTAGAGCACAGACTCAGTTCAGCACAGTATCTTAAGCGAGGACTGGCTGCAGTGAAACTGGGGAAAGAGGCGAGAATGAAAACAGTACAGTTTGTACTACAGCACATCTCCCAGTCCATCATTCTAACGGGTTTTTTAAATACTGATGCCACCAAGTGTCAAGACAGAGAACTGCCACTTGCTGCCTGTCAGTCGAACGGCCCTCACCGGAACTGCATTCTCACACCGACACGTACCCACTGGGTCTGCATTAACTTTGTAATAAGAAGGTGAGAGATAAGGCCATAAAGAGCATAGAGTCTGGTTTCAAAGAGTGAGTGTTCAGAAATGAGCTTCCATTTGGCCACCCCTGGCTTCAGCGCAGTGTGGGTTTTAGCAAGGGGAAGGGAAGGCAGAAGGATGAAAAAACAGAGTCTGGGACTTTTTGAGATGTTTGCAACTTTTCATCTTTCCTGTGACTAAAAGGTTTGTTAGTTAAGATTTAAATGTTCATAATTACCCTCTTAACGGTTCCAGGAAGGTAAGAACCAGGCAGGGTGATAAAGAGTACTGGTGTGGTAAGGGACAAACTGTGTCAGAAAGGCTTACTACAAAAAGGAGTAAAGGCAGGTGATCTCAACAAACTCTGTACCACCTTGGAGACTAAACAGCGCATTTCCAGACCTTTGTAACAATACCTACAATTCTGACATCAAAACATTTCTCCTAATTAAACCATGTTAGTGGATAATGAAAAGTCACTTTTTAAACCATTATTTCTTCGTGGCAGTTGTATTAAAAAGTAAAACATATTCAATGAAACGTAGGAGAGAGGAGGCCCTTTGACCCAAAGCAGTAAATGTAACTCTTTCTTTCGGATGGAGTGAGAAAGCTGGAGTTCTCCTCGTGCCCAGGTGCTGCCACGTGAGCTGTTCCCTATTGATTCCACAAGGTACACACAGAGTATTGCAAATACCTGGTGCGAATTTTGTCGTCCCGCAAAATCTAACGGTGCCTGTTCTCTGTCCTACCACCAGTACTCTGTCTCCAACCTGAATGGCTCCTTCATCAAAAGGATGCTTCCTGGTGGCTGGAGAGGAGCTGTACAGCACTGTTCAACAAGAAGAACCAGATCTGAGATTAGTGACATTACCTCCTTAAAAGTTAAGGGCATCTTCGATAGCGAGCGGAGTGACTGGTAAATGAAGAACCTCTCTCTAACGCAGCGTGCCTTTAACGTGTGGCAACACTGCAAATTTTGCTCAAAGAATTGCTTTTTGTCAGGATGAGAACTGTGGAGGACAGCCCTTAGTCTGCAGTTCAGAGGGATGGCAAGCAAACTGCAAACTGCGAGAACAGTCCTCCTCTTGAAGACGGCCTAAAGAACTTCTTTTCAAGTTGCCAGAGGTAAATTTACAGTTAAACTACTTCCCAGGTGTCTTTCTTGAACTGTCTCAGATTTTGAAACAGCCCAAGTGGTTCTACAGGAACACTCAACACAGCTGTGAACTCCCACCTGCCAAAGCCCACCCCAATGAAAGTGACCGTACCGGCACTGATTCTAGACGGGGCTGAGGACACTCGGGTCACGGCCTTCTTATTGCTGCCAGTTGGGTTCCGCTTCTTGGAGTAGTTCTGTCTGCCCTCCAAGGAGGTAGTAGAAGAGGAAGAGCTGCTGTACCCGGGGAAACCTAAAAAGACATAAATGGAAATAGTCCTTCAGAGGTCATATTATGAAAAAAACCCAGATGAAGTGGAAGGGAAAGTTGGTGTAAGAAGGAAGGTCCCTGTTCTCCACAGTGGGCAGAATGCAAAGTAAAGAGCCAAATGTAGAGGTGGTTAAGCAGCGTTTACTCCTTACCTATTGGGAGCGCATCTGACCCTGTCCCAGGAATAAGGTGGTGGTTAAATGCTGGATGAGGTCTCCAAAACCCCCTTCTTTGTTACTCTGTGAAAGTTCTAAACAGTTCCAAGCCTATTTATTAAAACATGGGAGCCTTAGTAGTAGGAGATCATACCTCCATGCTTCCAGCAGCCAGCCTATGAAAGAATTGGATGAGAAATGGAAGGAAGGTGATATTATGCGAGTGAATTATTGTCTGGATTAAAGCCTACTATGTTCCATTACATACTGTATTAATATTAATATCTGTACTATAAAGTAAGAATGGGAAATAAATCACTTTTATCTCCATCTGCAAACCTTGATGTCTAAACTGTCACGCAAAACTTATGTTCAGCTTTCCTCCTTCCTTTTCAAGGCTCTTCCCAGTTCTCCCCTTTCCCATCCCCCTCTGTCCAAAATGAGAGGGGGCACAGCAAGGCAAGTCCATGCCTCAGGTTCCCAGTGTGAAAAATGAAGATACTGTTGCTTATCAAACCTTCCGGAGTGAGGAGAGGCTTCATTCATTAGTTTTTGCAAAGCACCTCAGTATGGACACAGGGTTAGCACGTCTGATATAGTTTAATCCTCCAACGTGGCCAGACAGTAAAGAACTGCAGGAAGGCAAACACAGTGCGTGGGTCAAAGCAAAAGCTTGGGTACCTGGGGACAGAAATCAGACTCTGAGCTACCACCTGCAGCTACACCACAATGGAGAAAGGGCAAATTGCTAAATAAATGGTGACTAACAGGCAAAATTCAACTCCAAGGTATAAATATACATGTGTGTTTGTGACCAAATACTACAAGCCCATATTTAGAAGTCAGTCTAGTGATGGATTCACAGGTGGTGAGACCACCTACTGGTTTGACATGAGCACAACAAGGACTGCTGATGCGCCAATATGGAAACGAATATAAATTACACCAGCCATTAAAAGCTTCATTTTGAGGGCAAAGGAAGAGCAGAAGTAACTCCAGCAAGATCCTATAATCCAGTCCTCTTCCACCAGGGGGATCTCAGGACTTGTTCAGCAATATAAATCACCACATAATTATCTGTGCTGTTGCAGGGCTTTCCCCTGAGCTCAAATACAAAACCTTAATTACCAAAGTTTTAGCCCAAGATTTCTTACACTCATTACACATGCAGAATGGGCTATGCTGTTCTTTGTACCTGAAAGCTTTCCGCTTTATCCCTTTAATCTTTGCTGGTTTTAATCACCAATCACAAGTCCCATCAGTCTTCTATGCTGTCACGTTTCATACCTGCAGTTACTGTGGTGTCTTCTCTGCATTCTCTTTGGTTGATTCACTTTGGGTTTTTTTCTTTTGAAACGCAGTGTCCGAAACGATGCAGAGTTTGAGCTGAGCCCTCACCTGTGCCGAGCTGCGTCCCCTCCTGTGGCTCAGGACTGACTCCTTTTTGTACATTCCACAATGCTTCCCCTTTCCCAGCAGCACGACAGGGATAACTCACGTTTACTTCCTCATACTCAATATGGCCCCGTCCTTTTCTACAGAGCTCATGGGCACGACCTCCCCGGGTGTATTTCCGCAGCTGATTGCTTCAGCCTCACGACAGAACTTTGTACTCATCCTCACTCCCCTCCCCATCTTTCCCCCCGTCCCAAGACCTTTTTTTCCAGTTTGTCACAGGTTGTCCAGGGGGACAGCGCTTTTATTTTTAATATTAAGCCAGTCAACTCTCTGCCAGGCATCATCTGCATAGGCACAAACAGAACCTCTATCCCTAGCACCACCAAAAAAAAAACCAAACCCAAACCAACCAACCAACCCAATTTAAAAATTACCAGCCAGCACAAACTCCAGGAAAACCCCTTCCTGTGTGACAATGGACCACTGACAGCTACTTTCCAAGTCATGTGTTAGATTCTCCTAAGGGTTCTGCACCAGATTCCAAAATGAGACTTCACTCCCCACCACTTACAGCCTGCAATGCCTTTGGAGTCCTATTAATTGTGGAGATCACGTTCCATCCATCAAGCTCAGACACTCTACTGCCAATTAATTTCACTGCATCACCAGAACCTGAAGAACAAGCCATTAAGCCCCCTCCATGAACAAGTTTTTCAGCTCTGGAAGTCTCATGCAGGACAGTGCTTAAATACCCCACACTAGTCTCTTCCCCACGACTCTTCACTGACTGAGGATACAAAAAGACGCTTTTCTTCAAAATGAAAGAGTCTGTTGAAAGGCACACTTCAAATTATTTCAAAGATATGCTGCTTTTACCAACATTTGATAGATAAAACCTTAAATGAGACTCGATTTTTACAGTTTGTTAAAGACACCCCTGAAAGTGAGGTCCCTTGATGTTTCCAGGCCAGCACACAAAATACTGATGCAGAAGAAGTCCCTATCCAATTCTGAAACCAGATAATGGCAGAGAATGATTCATCTGTGAAAGGATTTTTTTTTAAGAGCCAGAGGTTTGTTTTTCTTATTTGAAGTTTGTTATTATGAGTCTTCCACGGTACAACGCTAAGACTGTTCAGCACTGTGAGACGTGTGCCTCCTTATACACAGAATCATAGAATTCTGTGCATGGATATACAGGTATATCAATAGGGAAATACAGAATTCTATGTATACAAAAGCTTCAACAACAGACAGATATAGGAGAGAATAAACATTCCAACAGAATACACGCACAATCCTTCATCAAAATCTAAGCAGTCATGACAGAGGGGAAAAGGTCTCCCTCCAAACCCTAAGAAGGTAATTGTTACTAAGAGAGAGCTGTCAGCTTGGAAGACTCATCTATATTCTTGTCCCTGGTTTTGGATAGAAGCTGTAACCAAACCAACAACAGGCAAACAGCCACACCAGTCACGCCTGCTCCTGCTCAACCAAACGCCCACCGCCAGCCTGGGACTCCAACGCAGACAGGCAAGGCAGCTGTTTTCTATAGTGTAGATGCAGGACCTTTACAGAGGTTGAGACACTAATACTTCCTCTGCCCTACCCCAATTTTTTCTCAAGATGTTAAAAAAGTTTTTAAAAAATATAGTTACCGTCTTTTGCAGGTGCAGTTTTTCCCCTGTTGGCAGCCACACAGTTGGCTTCAGAAGCACTGTCCTTCTTTGCCATGTTTAGGCCTACAGAAAACATACATAGACAATTAAATATATACATCCTCACAACAAACAGTAATTTTACATGAACAAAAACCATTTGACAGATTTTCAGATTAGTGGATGCCTGGATGTCACCGTGCAGTTCCTTACTCTTGAGAAATGGGTAAAAGCAGACTGCAGTGTTGCTTTGATGGACACACACAGGGGTTACACCCCTGAGCCTGTTACAACAATCCAAACTATCTTGTCAAACAAACAAATTGTCTGCAAAATGTTTATACTGAAGGACTTTTAGGTAAATATTTCAAACATTTACATCTATAACATAAACAACATCTGATTTTCTATTACTTCAGTTATACTGCTGACTAGCAGTAATTTCCCCATTTCTGCACTAAAGATACACGTGTCAGTTCTGAGCCCCAGTCTTTCTGCTGGCTGCTAACACCGAAGTCAGGTCCCTCAGCACCATTTCTCGAGCGAGCCCGAGGGAGAGCAGCACCGCTGCGCCACGCGTATGAATCAGCGCTGCCTGTAAAACGGAGCTAGAGCAGGTTATAAGCTGTGAACACCCATTTTGCATCTCTGACAGCTTCCTGCCCTAACTCAATGAGGAATAAGCTTATCTATGATTTATCCCCTCCCTGTCACGAAAAATCACATCCCTTTTATTTAACTACCTCTCTCGGCGTAATTCAGCTACAGGGACTAAACTAGTTGGCAAATGTACTGTATTTTCAACAATTTTGTGGCTTAGCCATTAAGGCATCAGATCAAAAAACTAGTGTTTGTGACTGATAACACGTTTCTTAATTTGATCACAGTAATCCCTTGTCCAAGAACTTGAAAAAGACTTATTACCAGCAATCTGATGGATTATTCAAATCCAGGAGAAACAAATCAAACCTGAAAATCTCTGTACAGCATTATAGTTTACTTTGAGCTTACAACCATATCTAACAAAAGCAGCCTATTGATTTATTTTATTCTTTTTTAATCTTTACAAGCCAGTGTATCACAGGAATGGAGTTTAAGGGAAAGAACATAATCTGGTGATGCACGTAGAACACTGCAAAAGGAAGTTCTGGCTCTGCACCTTTATTCCTCCCACTCCGGGCTGTGACTCGGCCCCGCACCTTAATGCTAAGGGAGCCCTCAGCACCCGAGCCTCTGACAGACACCCTTGGGGGGCGTAAGCTCTGCCGGGCAGATGGTCCGTAACTCACCCTGCTTTTTCCCCAAAGCAAAGGGCCAAACGTTTAAAATGGACAAAGATCCAAATGCACCTTTGTGACAGAGAAGGTGGTTTGTGACTAAACTGTCTGGAACACCCCCCTGTGACTCAGTTTCAATGAGTTACAAACAGTTCACAACAAAGGGAGTCAAACACTGAAAAACCTTTAACAGAAAAAGTCCGTTTAGATCTGCCCCTGAGCAATACTCCGAACAAACTCAGTATTCTGAGAAGCTTTTGATGCAGGATGTCCATTTACAAAGAGCTTCAATCTTGTGCTAATTGCAAATACACATAATTAGGGCTTACTTCCTCCTCAATCTATATAGACAATAGCTGCACGCATCATCCAAAACACTGCTAAAAAGCATCTCTTCTTCCAGCCTGGCACAGTGTTTCTATACCCTGCACAGTAAGAGTAGAGTGTTTTGGGGTGTTTGCCTGAACTGCATGAGGATACATGCATGTCTTCCATCCCTTCGGCTGTGCTGCCTTAGTATGAGTCGTCTAAACCGGGTTCCAGAGGCAAAAGAAACGCTACTGGAATATATTTAATGGCATTATTATGTAGCCAGCCAGGCAGAGGGACAGATAATGCATGGTGGGCACCACACACAGCAGGGAAGAGAGTCTGTGCTTCTAACACCTTGGAACCCTAACAGACAGAAAAGATGCATCACTCCTCCTTCACAAGGAGGGAATGCGGATTAAGGAATTGGAATAAATCACTAAAAGACTAAGCCAGAGCCAGGGTAAGCCAGAGCCAGGGACTGAGCTAACAGACTATATAAGTAGGCCGTATTACAAGGACATCCTTTCTCTTCTAATTTGCCTCTGGTTTTACTCAGATAACTTAATTAGCAGATAAAACACAATCAGTTAAATAGTTCTTTGATCATTTTGCCAGAAAATAAATTACACTTCTTCAATTTCTATGCACAAAGGTGTGTATAATTAAGTGTCTAGATTTTCACAGTGAGATGTTTCAAATTACCCAGGAAGATCTCAGTAAATGAAATCACATTAAGGTTAGACATTTAACTAATAGCACAGCCAACCAGAAATTAACTTTAAAGGCCTGAGAGTAAATGTTGTGGAGAACTTTTTTTTTTTTTAACAGACTATATAAAGACTAGAACCTCTCACAGTCCATGAGATCACTGTAACCACTAAGCAACTACACACAACAGCCTTCCAGTGCCAGTCTAAAAGCTGGTGAACTTCTAATAACGAGAACATGTAATTAACAAGTATCTTATCAACTTCTCATCCCAAGCGATGAACTAATTGCAAACAAGTATTTTACTATCAAAGTTTACGGGAGCGACGCTAACTCTTGAAGAGTGCTGCCTCTCTCTCCTCTCCCAACATGCAAGAAAACACTCACCAGAATTCACTTTGGAAGTTACACGCGTCACATCTATCTTCTTGTACTTGACCAAAGGTGCAGACCGCAGGGAAGGAGCTCGTACTGAGCTTTTTCTGTGATCAGAAGCCTTGCTTATTTTAGAAAGAGGTGCAAAGATACCTAGAGAGAAAATTGTATGTGCCAATAAAGAACCAGGAGTAATACTGATGTAATAACACTTTCTGGCTACTATCTCTTACATAATTAATTTGGGGATTTTTCAGAATCAGAAGAGTTTGGGTTAGAAGGGACCTTTTAAAGTCATCCAGTCCAACCCCCTTGCAATGAGCAGCGACATCTGCAACTACATCAGGTTGCTCAGGGCCCCAACCAGCCTGACTTTGAATGTCTCCAGGAATGGGGCATCTACCACCTCTCTGGGCAACCTGTTCTGGTGTTTCACCACCCACAGTGTAAAAAATTCTTCCTTATATTTAGTCTAAATCTACCCTCTTTTAGTATAAAACTTTTACCCCTTGTCCTATCACGTCTTGCTATGATGTCAAAGCACTTGTAGGGGAGGGAGAACTAGCTCAAATGAACAGTGAAACCAAAAGGCTTATCAAGCAACTTGAACAGGGATTAAGGAATTCCATAAAACTATTGATTAGAATCTGCATTTTGGTGTAAATGGTAAGTGTCCACGGTTACAAAACACAAGGCTTTGGATATCATGAGTGTCCACAAGATACCAATTAGAATATCTCAAGGTGGAAGTTAGAAAACAAGCACAGGCAGGAATGTTTTCAAAAGGCAGGCAAAGCAGGTGAAGAAACATGGCCATTATTGTTGCAACACAAACAAATAGCTTCAGCAACATCGATGGAAAAACAGGAGAGGCCTATCCTACACTTTCAAGGAAATAATCAGAAATTTTGACTGGTTGGTTGTTTCAGTGGTTTTCCAAATAACTGTGGCCAAAACAATAAGAACAGTTAAAAGAATCAATACAACAAACAAACAAAGCACTAAAAAGAAAATCAACAGAATTTGTTATCTGTTTTTACTCCCCCAAAAGTTTCATCTCTTCCAACACTTTTTTAAAAATTCAGGTTTTTAAAGAAGAAGCTAAGAGCAAACCCCAGAGGTTATACCGCATTTCGGTGCACACTTGAAGTACTGGACTTTTCCAACACTTCCATTGTTCTTTCCTTCTGGTTCATCCAGCTCTATGCCAGCCCACTGCCCGCTGGCAAATTCCGTCGTGCCACAAAACCTCAATGTACCAACCTAAAGCAAAAAGCACCAACAGAGAACGACTTGGTTAAACCAGGTACTGTCCACAACAACACAGTACAGATGGTGAAAGAGACAGCCAGGCACCTCCAAGCTTTTGATCAGATACACACAAGCAGAAACATTTCCTTTGATTATCCATGTTCTCATCTGTGGCTGCCAGCCAGTGCATCTCCCAAAATGCCTTAATCCTTCTGTGTATATTTATTTTCTATTAAACACAGGCAGTGGTTATTGACAGATCTGGTAACAGGCACAAGCTGGGCGGGAAGCACCACTGTTCAGTGCCCCTCCAAGCCAGCACAGCACCAGAGCCCATGCCTAAGAGGTGGTTTACTTTTGGTGTTTTCCAGACCAACAGTTCCACAATCACGGCGAGGTGTCTTGTTGAATTGCAGATTCCATGGAAATACTAGACAAAAAATTCTATGAATGTATCTCTGCGTGCGTAAATGTGTGTGTACAGATATAGCTATTCATATGTATTGCAAAGGTTAAAGGGTCAACTTCAGAGCATACTTAAAATGTTTTCTTTGGAAAAAAAAATCCCAAGCCTTTTATTCCCTCCTTACGACTAAACCAAGTTTTAAAAGCCAGCAAATGTTAGAGAACTCCTTTGCTGTTTAAATATGTGCTATACAGACTCTGAAGAGATAAGTGTATCAAGAATATCAAGACAGACCAGTCTTGCTGGTGGACGGCCGTCTTCACAAACACCCATTATAACTGACACACTCAACCAAACGGGGGAGGAATAACTAACAGAGATGCATTTAGCACTGGTTTAAATTCGGTTTTATATTTGGTTTTTAAATTAGTTTTAGGAAGAAAAACCTTTGATTTCTCAGTTGCACAGTTTTCATTGTCTCATGTGAATGTAATGCTATTAATTCATTTTTTACTATGACTTCACTGTCTAATCCAGCCCCTGGAGAATAAACAGAAACCTTCTCTTTTTTTCTTTACTATAAAACCTTCCAGCTACTCTTTCTTAATGTTCTGTAGAGAACCAAACGTGGCCCAAAGCCTATTCCTCTTACTCTGAAGATCTCCTTTAAATCTGATTGTAATAAGCAGGTACATCCTGCTGCTGACCCAGACCTGGACTTTTTAGCTCCCAACCCAAAGATCAGCTTCAGCCGGAGGAAGCTTGGCCGAGCAGCCTGCCAGATCCCTCTACTCTCCAGGCACCAGCCAAAGGCAGAGGGAAGGGACCACTATCTTATAGAGGTGGAAATGGCAAAACCAAGGCTCCCATTTTTCACAAGCCCTCAGACTGTCACAGGCAAGGAGCAGAGAGGACACACCTCACACAAAACCATGGCAGGAACAAGAGGAAAGTTTTCTTCCAACTACTGGTTTCCCTGCACTCACATTTCATTGAGTGTCTGTTCAGGTAACACATAATCTAGCAGAGCATGAGCTGGTGAAGCTGGGGGACCACAGGTCACAAATATAAACACCTGCTTCAAAGCTTTCTAATCTGTAAGACAACCAGAATGAAGGGTGCAGTGGGAATCAAGAGAGGAATCCATTTTCCCTCAGGCATCTACTGTGCTTGGCTTTCAAGCTTCATTAAGGCTGATGGGTCAGGAGTCTGCAGAAGCAGGAACAACACCAGGAACCATAAACACTGCTCATAAAAATGCTGCCAGTCCAGTGCCCTCATCCAAGCTTCCATACTCCGGAAATGAGAACTGATCCAAGAGGAGGTTTAAGTTTTCTTCTTCATCCTGCTCTCACTTTTGCTCCACCCTGCACACACGTGTGAGTAGCAAGGGAAAGGGGAAGACAGAGCTGAGATCAACTTCTCCATTCAAACAAATGGAGAATGTGGGTGGGAAACAGTGTGGGAGTAACTCAGAACAGCTTCTCACACGCAAAGAAAGGAAGGGAGGAAAGCAGATGTGGAAAAGGGAGACCAAAAAGCACAAACACATTCCTCCTTCCCACCTGCCCTCTGACAGCTCCCTTAAAAAAAAAACAAGCTGGAAAGCCCTGCTGGCCTTTGGCAGCAGAAAAAAGAGCTTCCAAAAACTTCTTAAAAACCACTGTAATAGCATACTCAATTTAAAAAAATAAAATAAAATAAAATTAACCAAAGCCAGGAAGCTTTATCCATCCATGGCAAGCAGGTTCAAGGGCAAACAGTTCTATGTGGAAGGATACACAAGAGGACTAACTTCTTCCCTCTCTTGCTAAAAAGCCTCCATCAACTCGCAGTTTCGTTACCACCCTTTGCTTTCATGGGTCAATGGCTTTCTGAAAAAGAAACTTCCATGAACTTCTTACTCTTTTTAAGGAGTCAGTGGCTTCTTGTATGTATTTCAGTTAAAAAGCCTTCTGTGTGGCTAGTGATTCCTTCACTTTCCCTGCCCCAATTTCAAGAATATACCAAATGAGAATGCAGACTGGAAGCTGCTTTGCTCTCTCGGTGGAGTTCACTTTAGAACGTGTAAGCTGTGATAATTACAAAGCTGAAGTTATACTAGAAAAATTATTAAAGGTAAAGCTACTCAAACACAAAAATCTCTCTCATAAATGCCTTCAATATTTACCAGAAAAAAATATTTGAAATCTTTTTAGGAGTTCTAGCACTCAGAGCTGTTGCTCTCAGAGAAAAAAAAAGGTATGAACAGTGGCTGCAATATCAACGTTTCATTTTCCAAATACGTTTTTAAAAAGGAGTCTAGCAAGGCAGCGTCGTAACAGCAATTCACATTGGAGCTGGACCAGTACTCAGTACGTCCTCATACCTCCACAGAACCATGCAACCACCCCACTGGCACAGCACTGCTTCAAAGATTTTAGCTGCATTGCACCAGGGAAATTGGGTTACTATAGGCTCAGCAGAATTAAAGGGTATTTTTACCACCTTCTGGAAGCAATCAGGGGTAATTCACAAATGCACTGTCATAACTGAAAGCTGAACTACTCAAGAAAGTCATCTGTAAATTTTAGCATCATTTTGATGTGACATCAAAAACGTTAATAAAAGCTGAGCCACCCTGATGTACTACAGGAGACTGTAAGAAATTTGTTTACAGATAGAAAACCAGACTGTGCCTGTCAAAACAGCTTTTCATGGCAGCGCCTTTCTCTAACACATCACCATTTATTACTTTCTGCAACCAGATCCTTACTGCCATCCGGAGTTCATACCTTCCACAAAGTGTTTTAGACCCTCAAATCTGAGGTACGTTTCCAAAGGAGTAAACAACCTGGCTGTCCAGAAATGCCGAGGGTAGTACCGGGTTGCTGATCGTACCTTCTGCCCTGCAATGACGACACGATCTCCCAGTTTGAGGCCAAGCGAGAGGAGCATGGCCCTGCCTGTGACACGATCGTAGTTTGGAATCGCGGCTCTTGAGATGTCGCAGGAGAGAGGCACCGCCTCCAGCAGTATCTGCTTGATCTCTTTTGCGCTGGCCGCCGCATCTGCCATTTCCAGTGGCATGTCTACCGGATCAGGAACCACATCTGCTGGAATCTGACCTTTGTCATTCTGAAGAAACATAACATAGCACAGGATTTAATGCGGTGACAAGATGAACCTGATCAGGCAAACCCACAGCAGTTTAGCATGTTCTTAAGCCTTTAAATTAGGTATCTTTCCTAGAACATAAACAGCTATAAAAAGATCCACATTTTCAAATAAAGATGCCACAACTTCCCTAGGTATGTCAACTAGCATTTACAGTGTCTTGTTTTCAAAAGTACCAAGTTACCAAAATTTTTGGCGTTAAGAACATTATTAGTGCTCAGAATACACAAACCCCCACCTGTGTGTGCCCATGTACCTGAACACAGATTTAGAGAAGCAAGCAAGAATTCTCCTCTGTGATGTCAATACTGTAAAGATAACACCTCCCAAATAATTTCCCTTCACACAGTGTATAGTTTACTCCTTGATGAGGCTTATTCCACACCTAAGATAAAATTTAACTAGTATATGTTGCATGTAGAGAATACACAAAGTTGATGTCCCACAAAAATACCTGAATAAATCTGTTCAGCTTTTTTTAGATATGGATGAGAGATTAAATGAAGAGAGAATCCTTCCCAAACACTTCCCATTCCCAGAGAGCAGTGACTGTGATTCCCTGTATGTCCCACACGACATCCACCATAGCCCAGAGCTCACCTGGAGTTAACCTGAACTCAAGGCCAGTTGGCCAGCACGTGGTTGGGCCATCAAGCTGCTACAATGCAGAGTTCTACCTATGCTTTCTTCAGCTAAGGCTTTCGTATGGAACACCGCCGATCTGCCAATTTGCACAAAGCTTTTTGTGGAAACATTATTATCTCAGCCTTCCAAATTTGTCTCAACTGAGCCCCCAGACTGAGAAATTACAAGAAGCTCAGAGAGGGAATGGCATGGCAAGAATCTATTTCCAAAATATAACAAGAACAACAATTGAAAACCCCACCACAACCAATCAAACCCCATGATTCATGGCTGGACACACACATTTTACACCGTAACTCCGGCCGATTACTTGGTCAGCAGCAGAGCAGGTGCTTCATTACCAGTTACCCTGCTAAGATTGAGTTTACTGCTCAGTGATACACTGCATTTCTGGAGGTCACAGACAGCACTCCTCTATTTCCAAAAAGGTCCACCACTGCCACGACAGGGGTTGCAAGACACAAAGGAGTATTAAATGGAACTTCAGGCAACAAATAGAACATTTCAAAAGCTATTTGAACTGATGAACCAGGCTGTGACACAAACCCACAAACCTCAGCCCACAAGTACAAACAAAGCGTACAAAGCCATCTGCTATGAGCTGTAAGTATTTCTTCTGAGGCACTGTCCCTCTGTGCTGCATGTTTAGCTAACCAAAACCCTGAACAGACTCTGCCATTTTCCCAAGTACATTTTCCACCTTTTGGTGAATCTATACCCTAACTCCTTACCCTAAAGGCAGGATTGGCTCCGTGTTCCAGTAAGCACTTGACAGCTCCTGTACATAAGTTAAATGCAGCAATATGCAAAGCTGTTCCAAAATCAAAATCGCTACAGGTGGCGTCCACATCTGGAATCAGAAATCACACAGGAGGTTTGTAAGTCTGTTATGTCAACATCTCACCCTACAGATTCCTTGAAAGGACACTCGTTTTTACAGTTCATGTTAACGTTTATATAGAGACATCATTTATTTATGTACTAAATGCTTATAAGAAGTTGTTCTACACCAAATACCAACCTCCTCTGCACCTGATTATTCATACCACCAACCAGTCTGGAAGGTAAGCATTTACCTTCATTCATTTGATAATACTGTCGATTTAACTGCAAAATTGGTGCTGTTCAGGACGCCCAATCTACTGTGCTAAGTTACTAACTTTCCCTTTGCACCTCAATTAATGTTTCAGAAACATTTATATTTCATGGCTTCCAGGTGCCAGGAAGTTACAATGAGATGCACCTTCAGCCAGTTGTTTTCCTCTGTGAGAAGGCAGTGGGGCAAAGGAAAACTGATTATACATCTGCTTTACATTGATTTAATTACTAATGGCCAAGAACGAAGTAAGAGCTAGTGATTTTTGTAACTACTGTGCTTTCAAAGAATTGTGCTCTGAAGGGTCTCGCACTGACACCTTGGAAAACGAAACAGAGCACTGCACCCACTAGAAGAGATTTAGCATAATGTATCTTTCTGCCAGTTTTAATGTCTATTTATTCTTTCACTCCTCTCCTAATCGATACAAGAAAGATGTCATTTTGAGTCAATTATGGCTATGACTGTTAATTAAAAATGCCATCTGATTTAATAAACAAACCAAAAGCCAACAAGCATTAGCAATAAAGAATTCATGTTCCAATTTGAAATACTGGTGAGGAACAGAAAGTGTTCCACCTCAAGGCTGTACAGTCTCCCGGTATTTTCCAGGATCAGTTTCTGTCCCAAAGACCACTAGCCCTTCTCACAACGTCACCAAGTACATCCCAACTGCATCAACACCCTTCTGCAGTTACACTAAACCATGGTGTTGAGGGCAAATCAAACATCAACATACATAGAAGATATATAAATAGATATGTCTGTAAGATACATCAACTATGCATGTATGCATGTATGTACACATACCAACATTTGACACTGAATTTTATCAAGGTCAAAGATAAATTTGCAAACACATTTTAATATTTTTACAATTGCACTAATATGAATACAAAATTTAATATTTTAAATTTAACTGGCACATGCATGAAAACAGACTGCATTCACAGGACAGGCCTGCAGTGACGCCTACATATGCAGATACATCTTTTACTCATCCAACGTCCAAGGACCCTTACCAGTTTAAAAGGGAGCAGAAGCTATGCAGGTGGGTACAACCAATGAAACTTCCATGCTTACTAAAGCTATCAAATAAGGATTTTCTGCACAAACAGGAACCAATCTGCAGAAATACTGATCAGTAACATCAGCAACTGAGTCAGCCACAGTTACATGTACTCCTGTTTTTAAACCTAAGCCATGTGTAGATTTATCTTTTTAACTAGACTAGTGGGACTTCTCAGCCTTGCAAGTGTCACACGTGGAGTTTTTAAACAGTTTCCTTACAGCTTTGTTCTAGATCTAAGCTGGCACAGAAGAGGCGACAAAAAGAAATCCATATGTATGTATATATATCAAATGTTACCCAGTCACCATCTCTATGCAGGTTACAGGCATGGTCAATTGGCACCATACAACAGTTCTAGTTCTTAAGCCTTTAACAATTGTCATGTTTAAAGCCTCTAATAATCTAAGATCAAATTAGCTCTCTATTCTAACAATTGAGGATTAAATCCGTATCAAGAATTTAACTGTAGAACGTCATAAAGGAAATAGTTTAGCAGTAAATCAGAAGGAAACATCTGTGGTACTGGCTGTTTCACAATGGGTGTCTCAGAGTCAGCCCAACGCTGCCTTGAAGAGTTATTGATACATTAGCAACCGTTTCTCGTCCAGTTCAGTACGGATCTATCCAAGGCACGTTTGCCTTCTATGTACATCCTCCATTCTCTGCAAACTGCCTGATGAAGTATGGAGCTAAGAGAATTCCTTCTACTAATTCCAACAATTGTTTTCCCATCACAGGGCAAGTCATTTTACACATTTTCTGAGTTTAAAAAAAATAAATCACCAGCTTATCTAAGAGTTCCCAGCTGCCAAGGCATTTAACCACAGTGGTTTCCTTGAAAATCTGAGCAAATTCCCACCTTTTCTGTAGGTACTACACAGGAGGAGAAGAGAACACCAAATGCAAATAAGGTCTGAAAGACCTAATCTGCTGATGCGAGTTATGGAGACCAGACTGTTGAAATGGGATGTGGACTTAACTACTGAGCAGTCTTATTTTGTCTTCTGTTACCACCCTACGCTTGTTACCTCTTAAGCATCTCATACCAACACCAGCACTGTTTAACCTCCACAGTGACTGAAGATGTGGTAAGCAAACTTCCCGGGGATGCAAAATCCTATCAGCTTTTCAGAATGTTGAGATAGTCTTTAGCTACAGCTAGCTAAAAAAGGGCATTAATCATTTTGCAGAATGGCACAATCAGAAGGATTTTCAGTAGAACACACTCACATTTGTACAATTTTAATATTAGAATTGCTTCCTGTTTTATCCTGACCAAACGAGGAACAAATTATTCCAGTTCAGAACCAATTCTGTAACTTTCATTTGCATTACCAGGCACAGGGCTCCAATGACCAATCCTTCCTAGCCTCACCCCAAAAGGGATTACCTATTTATGCCAAACACTGAAGTCAAACTGTCGCTCAGTGACCTTCTAGACAGTCACGAAGTGGCAATAATGAGCACGTCAAAGTTGCTTCAGTCACTGATTTGCCACATGCTATTGCCAAATCCCCACTTTTCCTCTACCCTTCTCCCAGCATTTCAAACATACTTCCCAACATCGAAGGAGTCTTAAAAACTCTAAGAAAAGAGTAAATTACATCTTTGGGGTTTTCTGCCTACAGTCTCTTAGTCCTCAACAACCTAGAATTATCCTTGTGTCCATTCTATTAAGACACTTCTCTACCATCCTGTACAAAGCTCAAGCTTAAAACCCAGAAATGGAACATTAAACCACAAACACAAAAAAAAAACCAACCCCAAAACCTAGACAAAGAGAAAAATGAAACAATGAGGCTGACTAAAAGAATAAGAGATTAGAAATAATTTCTGATTAATGAATAAACAAACCCCACGCGTAAAAGACTGCTACACTCCAACTTGGGATCAACAGATCAACAACAAAATACAGCCCGCTCCGTGCAACAGAAGTAACCATACCTACCTTTGGGCTTTGCATTTTTCAAAATAACACTAATAACTTCTGGAACATCAAAGTAGGCAGCGTAGTGCAAGGCATTCATATTTGTCCAGCGGCTGCGCAAGCTGCTGTCGGCACCCAAGCCGATAAGCTGCGTCGCAAATTTTACAGCGGTTTCAACGTCACCTGCATGGGAAAGGTTGTAGAATGTGCACTGGAGATTCATTTCACCTCAAAACAACATGTCCATGTTTATGTGCGACACATGATGTATGTTAAACCCTTAAAGCTGACAGCAGAAGAAATGCCTTTCTTTTCAGGATTAGGATGCAGAAATCTTTGCCTTTCCAGAAAGGGCTGAAATGAGTACGACAGTATATAATAACGCTACCTCTCTATCTCTAATGTAAATAATGGCATGTGTCACTCATCAAAACCAGGGATTTTCCTATCTGATAGAAAAAAAAACAATTACATGCCACAATGCTGAAGTTTATGTTAAAAAGATGTGCCAACACCAGAAACGCTAACCTATGCCAGACCTCACTCAGAAATGTAGTTCAAACCCAGAGAAGAACCAAGTTTGGGTCAACAAAAACGTAGCACAACACAGCAAAGGCAAGAGGGCTGTTCAAACAGTCAGATATGCTCTTATTTCTAGTACTTGTGACCACAGTAACACAAAGATTATTCTCTTCCTCTGATATGATGAGGGTAAAAGAAAAAAAAAAAAACCAAAACAGCCATTCACCTAAATTTTCTAGTTTCAGTGAAGTAAGAAAAGTGTTGGAAAACGTAGAACTGCCACAGTTTTCTCCTCAGTGTGAAACAGCCTTTGCTACATTCAATATAAATGTATGCTGGTACCATGGCTTGCAATGCCTATGCCACTAACTTAACTTACTCCCACCTACCACAGCCATAACTGGGCTACAGTTCTCCATCTTCCTTTCAGATGGCCACTAAAAGAGCCAAAATCAAGCACTAAAAAAAAAACAGAAACCAAATCTACTGCAAGGAAAAATGCTCTGTGGGATTAGCCTCTGTGAATTAATTAGCTGTGAACATCTATAACGACCTTACTTTACTCACCAATACCATGAGCCCCTGATTTGCAAGTGTAATGCAAGAGAGTCATATCAGTGAGTCCATCTCTGTCGTTCACATTGCAACCCCTTTTAATGATCTGAGAGACAAGGGGAAAACAAACACGTTTTAGCTCTGGCGTATCTATGTCATCAGTATTATTTAGTAAGTTATTTCAGATATATTGACTCCTGGATTCATTTCTGGCTAACAAGGAAGCCTGCCAGAACAGACTGTAAGAGCAGAACTGAGAAACAGATGTACAGATGTAATGAAGAGTATTATGTGAATATCATTAATCTTCACCGTTTGCAGATTTTAAAGCTGCTGTGTATATATTACCTCTAACATAACGTTTCACATGCTGAAAAGTCAACTGCTTAATTGAACAATAGGAAAACAACATCTCTCCCATTGTTCTTTGGTCTCTCAATAACTCCTCCCTCCCCCCAAAAAAACAGTTACACTACAATAGGAAGAATCTTTTCTTCCCCACCTGTCCAGAAAAGCCTGTAATCCAGAAGAAAAATGAGAAAGAAGGATGGAGTTACTAGAAGCAAGTTGTCTCCTGAAAGCAGCCTATTGAAGGTTGCAAAGAGATTTCAGTTCCTAACTCATTTTGTGCCTTGGAAACAGTGCCTTTAAGGTCAGGCTTCACTGTAACTTCATCTATTGGAGCTTATGATTACTGCTAAGTAGGAAACTGAAACACCAAGGTGAAGGGTCCCTGAAGAACTGCTTTGAGAAGAAACAGTGTTTCTACCATCAATCCAAAGGTATCAAATTTTTATCCGTCATCTTTCTCTTTCCAAATGAAAGCTGACAACATGTGGAATACAAGTCACTGACCAGTAACCACTCGTTAAAAGGCAGAAACTTCATCTGTGTTTATGATTAGTTCTGCTTCTGAATGAGCTGGTTCTATTCACCATCACCACAGTATTTCTTTAACACCAAAAGCATTCAAGGATCTTCATTTACACCTCACCTCATTCCCAATAATATCAATATTCTGCTGGACCTGAGGAACCCACTGCCTTAAGATAGCAAACAATTCAGAAACAGATGTTTTGGGGTCGAAAAGTATTTCTTGGCATGCTGCATCATTGGGATCAAAAAAGGAAAATTCTGTTAAAAAAAAAAAGGAATCATTAGGCACAACTGTAAGTTTTAACATGCATCTAGTTTTTCAAACTCAGAGGCAAAGAAGAGCAGAGAGCCACTTCACTACTCACACTGGAAAATCAGGACATTGAATTAATTTAGAAAATTTCCTTTAACATCTGGTCTATTTTCCCTTTAATACCAGTGTCTCACTCCTCTTTCTGCACAAGCTTTGAATCAGCAGCCAATACAATAGCACTGCAAGACCCATTTTAAGTTTAGGCAAGGACTAAGAGGAGCGCTGCTAATAGGGGTTAACTCCTGCTTCAAGCCAGCCAAGGGCTGCTCATTCTAAGGGGCTCCCAAGCACAGAGAAGCCTCCTGATCTTTCCATGATTAAATGTGTACATGTTTTCTCCACACGCTACAAAACATGTCTTTACTTCTATATACACACCAATATTCAAACACTTGCACAAATGAGGGAAGCATTCTATGGCCTCCACTATTCTCAAATACTTCATAAATGTATTAGTCCCAGCCAGAGGCAGCTGCAGGTAAAAAATATCTTTAAAAATTAAGTCACCAAACCAAGATCAGAAAACAGATCTGTTTTTAAGATTTTAAGCCCCATGTTGCTTCAGGCAGCCCAAAGCATAGGCCTAAACCCCACCTTATTATTGAAGTATGATATTCCATGTTATTTACAGGTATATGTGTGTGTATGTATATACACTTATGGTATTTTAAATTTGTGGAATTTCTTCCAGCTCTGGAAAATTAGATGAAATAAGCTTGATGGCAATGGCTATTAGGAGAGGGAATGGAAGCAGCAAATGACTGAATCATGGAAAACACTGAGCTTTCACCCCCACCGCAGCTACTGGGGACTTGCCTTTTTAAAAGCCTTCAAATTAGTGTACAATGTCAGCTCGCATCAATCATAGATATGAGGCTCTCAGAAAGGACACAGAGGTTAAGTAAAATGGAGCATCAGCCATCTGGGTGTTATGACATGGTATAAACCACCTCTGGATGAATCATCATAACCTTTCCTCAGAAAGAGCACACCACACCTCTAGCTTCGATTGTCGGATAAAAGCACATATGGAGTTTGCTTCCTGGCTATCTAGAGTTCCTCTAACTGCATTGCCTCAACTCAACAAGAATGAAAAGGATGATTTCACTAATATTTAGAATGAATTTTTATTTGCAACTAGCATACAAAAGAAGTAAACCCCTTATATTAAAACCCACACAAAGCGTGCNGCAGTGCTCAACTGTACTTAGGAAAAATAAAGGCACTTAATGTAAGGATCAAGAATCTTTGTCTGCTGTGGTTTAAACCTCTTTAACCAGATTCAGGAATATTACTGTTAACACAGGTCACAGTGATCTCCTAGAAAAGGAATATTATTTTTTAATCAATGAGTAGGCATAGCCCGAGCAGGGCAGATAGCAGTGATACTGCAGTTCTATTAGAAGATACCACAACACAACAATGTTTAAAGAGGGATGAATGGCAATTTTTTCTAAGGGATATGAAAGCAGAATGGAATAAATCATGGCAGTACTTAGAGCAGAATGGGATGGGCAAGATACATGGTCATGTAGTAAAATATATCCTATGCAACTGTTACATTTTCTGCCTGCGCTAACTCATCAAATGGGTCTCAAGAATGCTGAGTCTGTCAAAGACAGAACATTACATGGATTCATTTTTCCTGAATACAGTTGATAGCTATATAATCAATGCATGAGAAGAACAGAGGTGGAGGTAGTAATTTCTAAGGTATATAGATGCCATTAACATCTTCTGCAACACTCAAAGGCATTATAATTGTAGCTATCTATGAAGATCACTACCGGCAGTGACATTTTAATGTATTATATATGCTGTTTAAAATATAATTTGCACATGTGAAGACAATTCAAGGCTAGTTTGAAAGCTGATCACCGACGCTTGCCATAATTTTCTAACAGTCATTTCACAGTCCTTTCCACACAAAGATCTCACTTCCAACAGAAATAATCCCCTATAGTCTATTGTTTACGTACTGAAAGTATGGGAAAAAGTGTAATTCTAGAGGTTTTAAATGTGATCTAGATGCTTAACTACATTTAATTACTGCAATTCTACACGTTAACACAATATCCAGTTCTACACTGAGATACAAAAAGCCTACAATCATCTGACAACACACACTCAGAAGAAGAGTAAGAAGGAAAAGATACTNATCTACTAATATTTAACTTCTGCATAAACCACAGTTAATCTACTGCTGAAAACTATGAAGTAAACAGACACCTAGTAAGATTAATGATCTTATAACAGCACCAGTGATTCTGACTCCACCAGCAAGATTTCTAGC
>VZTM01013343.1:156914-184346 GCA_013400555.1 Jacana jacana
GAAGTTGCAGAGCAGGCAGCGCTGGGGGAGAGGTAGGTGTGAATCAAGCGTTGCTGCCGTGGGCGCTGCCTCCAGGCGCTGCTGGGCGGGTTAAAAGGAGAAGCCCGGGCAGGCCCGTGGGAGCACTTCGAGGCACAGCCCTCCTCAGCGGAGGCCAGAGGTGCAGCCTTGCCCAAGGAGACAACTGCAAGGCTGCCTTCGTCCTGCGTGGGGACAGGCTTAGAACATATCTGTGAGCATACCCCCCTGTGCCATGAGCAGCTGGCACTCCGGCCTGACCAGCACTCAGAAATAAAGTCAAGAATGGTCTGGGTTAGAAGGGACATTAGAGATCATCCAGTTCCAACCCCCTGCCATGGGCAGGGACACCTCCCACCAGACCAGGTTGCTCCAAGCCCCATCCAGCCTGGCCTTGAACACCTCCAGGGATGGGGCAGCCACCGCTTTCCTCAGCAACCTGTTCTCCAGTGTCTCACCACCTTCACAGGAAATAATTTCTTCCTAATATCTCATCTGCATCCCCCTTCTAGTTTAAAACCATTCACCCTTGTCTTACTACTCCACACCCTGACAGAGAGTCCCTTTCCAGAGACTAGCAACTGCAGATCAGGGCAGCTCTGGTCTGTGGATGAGCAGGGGAACGATCCCAGTGCTCCACAGGAAATGGTGATAGAGGAGATGTCTGGGAGGAGATGGGGAGCAAAGAGATACAGGGGCACAGGGCTGCACAGCCAAGGGTTTTGGGTGCCAGGCGTTCATGAACGCTTAGCAGCATAACGTGTTTATGCTCCAACACCTGTGTAAGGGGACATGATTAAGGTCACACATAACCACCACTAGATTTAAGCACAGAACTCCAAACTCTGGACTTCCCAGATATTTTAGTAATCAATTAGAGGAACAGAAATAGCAACTTACAGGAAAGGTTTTCAGGAGGTGCTTACCCAGTGCTGTAAACCTACTAAGGATCTCAATCCAAAAACTGGTAATCTCTAAGAAAGCCGTGCAGTGGGTAAACCCATTTCTGTACAGCTTGAGCCCAGGCTACTTGAGGGGAATGTGACCTCAATAGACAAGCCCCACCATATTTTTATGCTCAGTGTGGGTCACTGCTAAGTAAATACAACCGATGCTTAAAACCAGTTTTTCCTTGTTTTTCCAGTGATAATATTAACTGTCGAGGAGAGGCAGGACAAATGATGGGAATGACAAGTGGAAATTACCTCAAGTGAAGTACTGGAAAAGGCAAGAGCTGTAAGTGCTCTCAGATCCCAGAAAGCTAAAAAAAGGTGGAATACAGCGTTCCAGTTGCAATAGTAAACGTGATAGCAGATGGCTAGAGAAAAGCAAAGAATTCTTCCATTTCTTAGAAATGTTCTGTGCTTCAGAAAAGGCAAAGAAAAGTCTAGGAAAACGGAGGCCTGCTGTTTCACCTCAAGGGTACTTCAGAAAAAGAGGCTGAAGTATAACCAAAGACATGGCTGTAAGCGAGATGTGAGCTTAGGCTTGGCAGTTGATGTCTGCCTTTCTTTAGATGCTTGATATTAGGGGCAAAGGAAATGTTTTATGGCCAATGCTGCATAACAGACTGTAGTGAAGTGCTGGAAATGGAAATTATTAGCAAATCTGGAGAAGACGAGAATTTAGGAGAACAACAGAGGCAAAGTGTTGTGTAGAGCTGAATGGGAAGTACTGTGCTGAGGGAGGTTTCCAGTGACATCCTGGGGTATTATTCTTGGAACCAGTCTTTGTTTCCTATTTCTCTTTAACAATATTGGCAGGAAAAAACAGCAAACTGACAAAAAAAAAAAAATAATTGCTCTTAAAAAGGAATAAGCTAGGAAAGCTAAGAATACTGATCTATGGGATCATGCCTGAGGAAGAGAAGATGCGGCTGTAGTTGACAGTTACACAATAAGCATCATTAGCTATAGGATGTAATGGCATAAAAAGCACAGGCTTGTCTTAGGGTGGGTAATTGGAGCGTTATGGCAGGGAAGTGTTCACGCCAGCAGGGTCTGCCGTTCCCTTGGGCAACTGCACAGAGTTCTGGATACCCTTCTGCAGCAAGGGGCAGGTAATCTGGCATGCCCAGAGGTGATTTCCTGGCACAGTCAAGGAAGAGAAGAGTCTATTTGAGAAGGTTACCAGAGCATGGCTTGTTTAATGCAGCAGAATGAAAGCTGAGACAGAGGGTATGGTTGCCATCTGCCATAAACTGTGGAAATGTTGATGATGAGGCAAAAACCGTGTGTGAATCCTTGCAAGCTAGGAAAAGAAAGCAAGAACCTAAGTAAGCATCTTGGGCTCTAGAAGATTTGGGCAAAAGCCCAGACGTTTTAGCTCAGAGTGAATCTTGTAATTTGGTGCTGCAAGAACAAAAGGAGCCTGGGCACCATTGCCTAAGAAACCCCCTGCCTGTCCCAACTTTCACCCCCCAGGCCCAGCCATGGAAATTTGAAAAAGAACAATTAAACTTAATTCTGTACCTTTTTGCAGTGTTGTTTTCAGCCACTCCTACGTGCCCGGATATGAGTCTAAATAAAAGTCTGTTCAGCTTGTCATGGGTGACTCACTTGGTGCTGCCATGGGCAGCAAAGCTGCTGAGCACCTGAAGAACTCAAAGCAATGGGCTACCATGGCTCTGGCCACCTTGGGAGGAAGATGGGGAAACAAGGCTTGTCAGCAACGTGTCTGCTTTCATTAAAATAGAATTTCATGTCTTGTTTCTCCTTTGGGCAGGAACAGGGAATGAGCACCTTCATCTCCACAACTTTACATGTCCGAAGAAAGGGGTCACTTAAATGGTTTTGAAAGATGCTGGATACTCCAGGAGCTACCCTCAGAGCTGGGTGTGAAACACAGAAGCTGTTTATCCACCCACATGTCTCTCCTACGAAAATGGTTACAGGTGTGAATCACCCTTTCCAGTTTCTGCTGGGAACTCCCAGCTCCTCAGAACACGTGCACTGCTTCAGGATGCACAGCCTGGAGCCCACCCAGCGCTTCTGCAAGAGCCACTCAGCTCCTCTCTCATTAGTGCCCAGGCAGTGACAGATCATCTCTGCAGAGCAAGGGCCTGGTTTTGCCAGGCAGCAGCTGCAAGGGTTTGACAGGCTGGCTGCGGATTTGACAAGGTTTCACACAGCTCTTGGTGCACAAGTTGTGGTTTGAGACTCTGTGAGAGGAAGCCAGGAGGATGGTTGTCCTATCACTGTTTTTGGGGAAACCGAGGTGCTTTAGGCGAGGGAATGCATGGGAACTGGAAGAGGCACGAGGCTAAATAGCTGTGCTCTCTCCTATAGTGTCTGGGGATGGTTTTCAGGAATGGAAATCACCTGGACCCAGCTTCTAGGTCCCAGGTCAACATCACCACCTTCCACTAGAAGTGGCAGAAGCCACTGCCTGCCTCTTGCATTGCCAGTCTCTCACCTGAGAGAAACTCGCTTTCCTTCAAATTGCTCCACAGCCACAAACCCGCTTCCACTTGGAAGAACCAAGGTAATCACTGTCCAGTGTAATGGGACTGTCCCTTTTAAGTTGCTAGATTTGCCTAACTCTGGAAATCTGTCCCTAAAGCTTTGTGCTCTTTCACACAATTCTTGGCCCCAAACTCTTGCCTTCGGGCACTCACTGGTCTTGACCTCTGAGACCAGCAGCGAATGTCTTAGTTACAGCAGAGAGCATTAATATTGTAATATACCCATGGATTTCTTAATCCAGAGTAACCGTGACCAAGTGGCCAGAACACTAAAATAATTAAAAGTAATCCAGAGGTAAATATATCTCACAAAACACTCAAGCGGTGTTAAACTTGTACAATTTTTCTCCACTCCTCATCCGAGTGTACCAAAAGCCCTGCCCAGACAAACCCCTAAAACTGACTCATTTTCTACTTCCATTTCTTTTTCTGTTAATTCCTTTACAAAGTATTTTGACGGGAAAAGGAAACCAGGTTACTACCTGTTTTCACTTGTCCTGCTGGTTTTTGGAGGGGTTTTAGGAGAAAAAAAAGAAAGGTTCTGTGTTTGTAAAATTGGTTTCTGGAAGTGTTGAGTTCATATTTATTGCCTCAAGCCATCAGTCTGAAGCTATTTCCTTAGAAGTTAGAAATTAAAATAGAGAAGGCATGAATTGAGCTTCACACAGCCAGTTCTGAGTAGTTTATCCTCAACCCAGGGTCAGCACAACTTTTGTCTTTCCCTTGCACCGTCAGCACTAGTAAAAGTCCTGTACAGACCCACTGGGTTCCTTGAATTCTTTGCAAATAGATTTCCTTCAAACTGTGATGTTCCTATTCCTTGCCATTGGCAACAGGTTCCACAAGGGATACAGGAGGTTTGTAAGTATCTGTTAGTGATGACAGAAAGGAGAGAATCTACTCCCTCTCCCAGCAGTGTCAGCTCTGCAGGAGAAGCTGAAATAAAAAGCAGCAATTTCTCGTTTACTTAGTAATCTCTTGGCCAACAGTATGAGCAGCTCCCTGGTCCTCTTCAATTTGCTGGTAGAAAGGAAGAACAAGAAGGTTTGTTTCAGAGTGAACCCACTCTTTGTAATTCCTCAGAGAGCTGAAGTTCAGTTTCCCCAGAAGTCATTCACAACACAAACCTTACATTTTTAAGACCCAGTACAAGCATTTATGCCCATTCCGCTTTTAAATCCCACAACCTCTCAAAAGCAGCCCCCCATTATCCTTTTGCCTTGTCACAGTTTTTCAGTTTACGTTCTCAGTTTTACACTGAAATTTCATACCATTTTTAACCAACTGGCTCTTCCTTCATGAGGCCCTAAAACCCATCCCATGGTTCTAGCACTGGTAACAACTCTGGCGTCTGAGAACCGTGTGTCTCCATCCAGGTTCAGGCCTTATTCTTGCCACCTCTAGGGCACTTACCGTGCCACTTCCAGACTCTTTGGGTTTCCATCATCTCTTGCACCACCTGTGTGTGACAAGGGCTGACTGCTGAAGTCCTTCCCTCGAGGAGCACTACATAACCAGTCAGCTCCCTCAAAATGAGGACACCACCAATTGTAACAGGAGGAAGGAATTATATGAAAGGAAGAGCAAAGGTGATTTACTCACAACCCATATGCAAGGCAAGGCCTCCTTTAACCCTTAATTATCTTATTTTTGGTGCTTTTGCTAGGGTCTGGTCCTCAAACACATCAGGGGTAAAATGGCTGGAGTCAGCAAATGTGCAGGTGACAACACTTAGGCATCTACTTGAATGTGGACAACTGCTTCCTTTTCAACTCCTGTTCCACCAACAGTAGCACCGCCAACCAAAATGCACCCCTGTAGTGGCTGCACCAGGAATGACATCAACATTCAGCAATCGAAGATGAGAGATTACGAGTTCCCCTAATCCTCTTACACTCAGAAGTATTTCTGTGTCATTCGCCTCATCGATATTCTCTTCTAACACTGCTCTTTACCAAACTTGCCCATTTTGTTTTCTCTTTCCTTGCACAACCACCAGATAAAGCATCTTCCTTAGTATTTTCCATGAGGTAAAGCACTTGGGTTGTTCTCAAGTGCCTCAAAGATGCAAAGCAATTTTAACTACTTAGTAACAAGAATACTGATGAGGGAAATGCAGTTTTCTGTGTGGTCAGAAAGAGGCACATCCAAGTGCCTGCTCTCACCCACAAGCTAAAGAACTGGACGCAACATTAAGTAGACAGGTTGCATATGCATGCAAAATGCAGTTCAAGTTACTATAAAACAGAGGCTTTGTTCAAATGAGTTATCTGTGGCCACGGATCTCTATTTAATAATAAAAAAGTGAATATTGGTTTATTAGTAGTATTTCAAAGAACAAACAAGTACATAATAAATAAACCTGGATTTCCCATTTTTTTCTCCCCCCCCAAAAAAAAAAAAAAANGGGGCAAAAAAAAAAAAAAAAAACAAACCACAAGCAACAGTAACATGACTGTAAAATCAAAGGGAAAGGTGAGACAAAAGAACTTCCCCAATACAACAGCTCCCATGGAGTTAACTGTCAAAATTCCCAGTGTGACCAATGGAAGAGTTGGAGCTGCTTTTTTGAAGAAAAGTCACAAGAGCTTTTATAGGACATGTATTAGGCAGATATACCAAGAGGTCTCTCAGCTACCAGCTACCCCTGTGAACAGAAGAGGTGTACTGGCCCCTTGATCTGCTGCATTGTCCTGGACTTAGTGTGGAGGGCTACAGCATCCCGGCTGTTAGGATCACTGGGGAGAAGCAGCTGCCTAAATCTGTTCTATTTCTCCACTTTGAAAACATTAGGTCATAAAATGATTTAAGTTGAAGGGACCTTAAAAACCATCCAGTTCCAACCCCTCTGCCATGGGCAGGGACACTTCCTACTAGACCAGGTTGCTCAAAGCCCCATCCAGCCTGGCCTTAAACACCTCCAGGGATGGGGCAGCCACAGCTTCTCTGGGCAACCTGTGCCAGTGTCTCACCACCCTCACAGCAAATAATTTCTTCCTGAAATCTAAGTCTCCCCTCTTTCAGTTTAAAACCATTCCCCCTCGTCCCATCACTTCAGATACCTGCCTAAAATGGAATTCAGCAAGAGCTGGGATCGCTGTGTCAAAACCACACTGTGGTGAGACACAGAAGCAGCTGGAGCGTGAGCTGCATGACTTGCAAGAAGCAGAGCCAAGAAGTAATTACCTGATGGCTTTCCAGAAAAGCATTGAGGGAAATGACTATGCTGTCAGAAGTATAATTAAGTACAATTTCTGTGTTCCAGAAAAATTACTTTAGAGAAAGCACACAGAGTTTTAAAAATTTTCATGGCAATCAGTGCCATGTCTTGTCCCCGGTAAAACAAGGTAATTTTGCTGCCCCCACTAAACAGAAAGAGATTTAAACGAGGCTGCAGAGACTAACGACTTCCCATGCAAACAGTCTGCTATTGCAGTCCAGCACTGAGGACTGAAGGATGTTTTACAGGCTTGGCAGCACACAAAGTTTTTTGGGGAACCAGACAAGAAACCCACAACCATGCCGTTGGAACACGTTGCTGGAGAGAAGCTGTGGGCTTCTGGCCAGCGCTACGGTTGGCCACTGTCACCTTTGTGACACTGAGAAATGGCCACCTTCGATAAAAAAGCTGCACCTGGAAACTAAAAGACAAATCCACTTAGACCAGTCTAAGTAACAAAGATGGAAATCGTGAGGGACGATGGCTATTATCACCCTCATTCACATACTGCCCTTCATAAGTAGACACTTGGAGAAGATAAATGTCTTCCGCTTCATCCAGTTCCTACATTGGCTTCTTCAATTTCTCTTTCAGAGGAGGATTATCCCATTCTGACCTCAGAAGTGATTCAAACAACAGTTTTTGGTGTTTGTTTTCGTTTTGGTGTGGGTTTTTTTTTTTTTCAGAAATGGGTCTGTATATTTAATGTGTTACCTTATTTTCTTAGAGTTTTAAAGTCTTGCAGTTAAGAGAACTAAGCCCTAGGCAATGAAAAAGAAATAGAAGTAAGCAGGTCACTTCCATTACTGCAATAAAACATTTTATTCCAAGACACTCAGAAGAAGGAAAAACTGAATTTTCATTTCATTTTTTTAGATCAGTTTAGGTTCACTAGATGCAGACATCATCTTACCAACATGTGAAAAACTTACTCTGCAAATACCATTATTCTGCAGTTCTGCTTTTTGGGTTGGGAAGCTATTAGAAGAGAAAAAAAAGATACTTTCTGTGAATGATTAGCTGAGGGGAATTAAAAAAATCAAAATCTCATTTGGAGTCTTAAAAGGAAAAAGTAAACAGCTTGTCACTTGCAAGCAGGGGAAGACTTTGAAGACCCTCAAGGCAGGAGTCTAACAGGCATCTCTAACCCATTTGATTTCATGTCTTGTACCCTCCAGTGGATACATCCTTGGTCAAGGTCACCTTTCTCTTCATTAAGGAGTATTTAGTGGCATTTACATACTCGTTCAAACAGTTTGCCTTCAAAAAAAGACTTAAAAATACAGTCTATTCCTTTGGATCTCTGCATTCAATGTACGTTACGGTTTTGCAACACGGGGAAAAAAAGAGGGACAGGTACCAAGTCCTTTTGCCTCCCGATATAGTGCAGAAAAAGATATCTGCCTTTATAAATACAGCCTGGGTGCTGACTGGCTGGAGCCTTCTTATCCTAATGAGCTTAAAAGCTTATTTGTAGTGGACATCTGTCAAGACAGAAGTGAGGCACGCAAGTCCTTTTAATCCATTAGCTCTAAATCCAGCAGACCTTTCACACTCCTTTTTTTGAATTGAAGAAGACTACCTGAGTGGAAAGGTACAATGGGACTGTGCACAACTTCCAGAGCAGATCCTGGACATTAAGGGTCATGAGATTTTGAGGCAAACAACAATGAAAACTGACAACAAAATTGGCATCGTGATGCGAGGCTCGTGAGACAAAGGCCGGTCTGCTGTTTGGGATGAAACAGTGAGTCTGATTTTTATTGTTGTTGTTGTTGCATTTTCCTTAGTTCATGTGGATTTTTAATCAAGAATAAAGCCAAAGACAGAGACAGGATGGGCTGCACACCTTCTCACAGTGAGATTGCTAATACTATTGCAAGAAGTGGTTTCAAGGCTTTGAATAAACCCAGAAGTGTTTTACGTATTGATCCAGGAGATAAAGGAATCCCTTTGCTTGTTAAAGGTTCATCTTGTTACAATATTGATGAATTCCACCAGTATGGGATCCAGGGAAAAAACTACCCGAGAGAAAAGGAGTATAAACTACCAGAGCAGCATGAAAATGATAATTTGCAGTTATCTTCGAAGGCTCATTCAGATCCCCAGATTTCCAGGGAGGACAAGAAAATTGAGAGGACAGCCACAGATGCTGAAGTTGTTATGTCCGAGCTGACTGAGTCTCAAAAACACATCTCTGAGGCCATACAGATCAGAAAGCAAAGCTCCTGTGAATCAGAAGCATTGGCTTTCATTTGGGATGACAAGAACGAAAGCAATGCAAAGCAAATGCCAAAGAAAGGAAAGAAGCAAAAAAATCACAAGTTGGCAAAGCAAAGTCGATCTTGCAAAACTAAAGAAAAATCCACTTTGGCCCCATGCAAGGCAGAGAAAAAAGTAGATTTCCCAGAAATGCTTGTTAAGGCTCATCAAAGTGCATATGCCTACTTAAATCCCAACCTCTCCAAGTATGAAACTATACTTCTCATGGCCAACCAGGCAACCCAAACCCAGCTCTTCCTACAGCAGATGGTAAGCTTTCTCCTCCTTCGCTTTGATGAAATCAACCAGCTCCTGGAAGAAATTGCCTGTGATGGAGAAAATCTTCTCAAAGATGTAGGTGGGAATCTGGCATGGCCAGCAGAAAAAGGTGATCTAAAGGAGCACCCCGATCTTCTGCAACAACTACTGCAGTACACAGTCAATAAAATGCAGTTACTGAGTGGGACGCTGGCCTCCCTCATCTCCGATGCCCTGCAGGAGACATGCAGCTACCTGCAGTCTGCTGCAAGCAACTTGGAAGGAAAGCTGAAAACAAAGCAAAGCTTTGATGAGCGCCTGCTACGGGCGGTAAGGCTGCTCGAAGCCTCAACAGTGGGTTCCTCTCAGTCCCACGGTGATGACAGGACTCTCTGTTCTGAGGACAGTGGCATTGGTGTGGACAATGAATCCCTTAAAGAGTTCAGCGCTCTCAGCCAGCATGGAGGACAAGCAAGCTGTGATTCCTGTACACATGGACATCTGTCCCAAAAGCATGCCAGGACTATGGAGCACAGGCATGATGGGACAGTGCCACCAGGCACAGCTACATCTCATGACTGTGCACTTGAAAGGCATTTTAATGATATATTTTATTCATCCAGGTGGAATAGGGAAGTGATGTCTTGCCAGGGTGGCATTCCAGAAGGCATTTCTACCATGCCCCAATACACAGGCCTGAGAAAAAGCCGTTACTATAGCTCCTTCCAGTCTGACTCTGCTCAAGGAGAACATTTCAATATCTGTGAATCAACGGATTTTCCTTCCGATGATGATGACGATGATGATGAAGGGAGCACCCTGGGGGAGGATGACGATAACACAAGTTTGTCAGAAATGGGGAAGGGTGCTCTGCCAAGGAGGCCCCTGTCTTCTCCTGCAGTCACTGATAACACACAAAGGCAGTCCATCAAGAGGACAGAGAATGCAGAGACAGAGGAAATGATTCTGAAGATGAAAGATGCCATCAGTGAAAAAATAAAGTTCGTCCCAGCTAAATCTGGGCGTAAAGAATGGATAGAGGATGAGAACGGAAGAGCAGTCATAACAACAAGGCCCAGTACAGCAACAGGCAGCCAGAAAACCTTCAGGAAACAACGACGGTCCAGGTCAGAGGAGTCCCTCAGAAGCCAAGCAGAGGACCCGACCCTTCTAGAGCTTCAGAGAACTCAAAAAGAGCTCAACAAAAGGCTGGAAATGTTTTATGGAAAGAAGGATACAGATAACCTAGAACCTTGGAAATCAAGAACAGCACCTTACCTGCAGGATGAGCAAGTTACACCTAGGTCCTCCAGCAAACTGAAGGCATGCCTCTCGAAAAATTTCAGTGTCCTGCCTAACCAGGATAAAGTCCCTTTATTCATGGTTGATCAAAATCCTGCCCATCAGCTGGATGAAAAAAGAGGTGGGAAGCCTTTAATAGCTACTGTGCCCACCCAGCAGATACCAGGAGGCAAAGAAAAGGAACCTCCTGCAGCACCAATGCTCAGTGGTGGCAGCTGCGCCCCTCGACAGTCTGTCAAAAAGCTTATTGAAACCTTCAGTCCTACTGATGATCTTGTAAAAGCTTCACCTTTAAGACCTTTAGGACCAATAAAGTGCATCAGAAAATTTGGACTTCCAGCCATCCCACCCACTGTTCCCTTTCAGAGAGGCCTCGCACCTTTAAATCTTAAGCATCGTATTTCACCAGTAGAAGACACAAATCCTTCAAACATCAGTGGAGTTTCTTCTAGTATTTCAAATGCCTTTCCTCCTGCACCAGCTGCAGAATTAAGCAAGAAGGACCCAAAGGAAGAGACTGATGAGGACATTGAGAACCTGCCACCACCACCACCTGAAATGTTAATGGACACTTCTTATGACTTATCTGAGCCTGAAGAAACTGCAAGAATAGAAGCAAACTGTTCAGAAGATGCCAAAAAACCCGCCAAAACAGAATTTCATGCTACTAAGAGATCACAAGTTTCCCCAAAAATGAAAGCCTCTCTTCAGTCCATTGACTTATTGCCAAGTAAAAATATGAGTGGTCCCAGTGCAATCACTAGTAAAGGTCTAAGGAATATGGGAGCAGAGAATGAGAAACTGCAGAGGTACTCTCTGGAGCTGAACCCTACCAATGTGCGCATCCCCAGCCAGGAGGAGATACTGGAAACCCAGAGAAAAGAGGCTGCAGATTTGTACAAGCAAACCCATAAAATTATTCCTCTTCAAAATCCCAGTGGGTCTTCAAAACCACACAGCAACAGTTCAGAGAGCAAAGAGCCCAGTTCACCAGTGACCTCAATGCAATTCCAGAAGCGTGGTTCTCCTGATTCACTCAGGAGGAACGAAAAAGGCTCAGCATTTGCCAGGAGGGTCTCTCCAACACGAACTCCTCCTTCTTCTCCACCAACTGAGAAACGGCTTTTCAGCCCTGCAGCACACCACAGACACTCTCTGCAGGCTTTCAGCAACCTGCAACCAAGCTCACCCACCATGCAGAGGAAGCCCAGTCCCCCTTCTAGCCCCAGGGTGCCCAGCCCACCCTTGCAGAAGAAGCTGCCCTCTCCACCACCCCAGCGAAAACCATTCAGCCCTCCCACAGGACACAAACAAAGCTCACCAACACCACACCGGCTGCTGAGCTCCCCAGCCTACCGCCGAGATGCAAGCCCCCCTCCATTCCCCATCACCCCCTCCCCACCAACCTCCCCATCCCGCTCCCACAAGGGGCTGAGAGCTGGGCTGGATGCTGGGGTTGAGCACCAGCTCTCCTCTTCCAAGAGAGGCAGTAATGTCCATTCAATATTTTGCCCAGCCACCACTTCCTTATTCGAAGCCAGACCTCCACTGGTAACCACCAAACCTGCTGTGGAGGTGACCAGCCAGCCTGAAGTCACACCGCTTTCCCAAAAGAGCGGTCTGCTCTCCCAACAGCCTGGAGATCGGGCCAGAAAGCTGTCCTTGAGTGCTGCCAACCCTCAGCCATTTGTGAGGAGAAGTTTCTCCGACCGCCGACCAGGGGTCCAGTTTCGTCTTCCGGTTCCTGTAACAGCTGGCAGTGAACCTGCGCTTCACCAAGCGAGGTAAGAAGCTTCCCACTTTAGGCCAAGGAAGCAGAAGTATAGCACTACGATAGCTTCCTTAACTCCTGATGGGAATTTAATGTCATTAAGAGATTTCCCAGAAAAGTGCCCTGTTCACATGCAGAACAAGCGGCTGGGCAAAGATAACACTGTAGTTGGACAAGATGATCGTTGCAGGCCCCTTCCAACTGAAATTATTCTATTCAATTCTATTCTAGTATCTTGTCCCAGATTTCAGTAGAATGCCAGTCTGAATAAAGAGATGAGTTAACTTCCCATAGAATGGTTCGGGGTCTTTAAAGATCATCAATTTCCAACACCCCTGTGATGGGCAGGGACACCTCTAGCTAGACCAGGTTGCTCAAAGCCCCACCCAGCCCGGTCTATGGGTTGCTCAAGCCTTACACTAATACATCTGCTATGACAGGCACTCCAGGGAAAATTCAGTGTTTGTTTCACAGCACAGAACTCCCCTTATTTGAGTTGGGGCTAAGGACCCTCAGATTACAAACATCTTTAAACAACCATGAGAAGGTAGATTTGGACCAATAGAAAGGGTACAGTCCCTAAACCAGCCTCTAAGCCAGTAAACTGTTCAGCTGAAAGCCGTATTAGAATGTTAAAAATCAGCTGTCAAGAACAGACAGATAATGTGTAGGCAAAGATCCGCATGGATGTAATTTTAGATTTTGAGTTTCTCATGTAGACTTTTCAGATCTAGGAGCTGATTTCAAGTCTGGTGGGTCCACAGCCCAAGCCTGGTTTTCCAATCAAAAAAACCTTCCCATGGCTACTGCAGATTTCTTGCTCTGAAAACGTCAATTTAAAAAAATCAAAGCATCAATACACATCAATACCATGTTTATAGCCATTGGTGACTATTTGTAAAAATAAATGGCTTAGCTTTCCATTGTTTCTACCAGTTAAAACAAACAAACAAACCACAAAACCAGCCAGGAAACAGAAATGAGTATTTGAAAATACTCAAAGATTAATGCAACAGCCTGGAAGTAAGGTGTTGTTATTCTAGTTTCCTAGCATCTTAGGATGTTTAAGTCCATTAAGCTCTAAGCTACGCAAGAGGATTAAGACCCTTCTCAGGTAACTTCTCCTCACGTGAGGAGTATTTTCATTCTTGCCACTGAACAGCTGAAATCACACAAATTGACCCCATGAGTAAGGATTGCAAACCCAACTGTAAACAGCAGATAAATCCACGCTCGGTGTGTGGTGAGTACAGGGACAGTTGTGGATACTGAAGGCAGAATGTCCAGTCATTCCTTCCCCAAAGACAGAATAAGGACCAGGTTTCCCACTCTGACAGTAGAGGAATGTGCTGAGCAGAAGACGTGAAAACCACGTGCAAACTGCTTTGTGTTCCCCGTTCTAATATTGCATTATATTCTGACTTTTGGAGGTTTCCTAGAAGTCCTGTATGTTGTTGCTGGGTTCTTTGTTGTTGTTAGGCACTGTGGGAAGACAACCTTGTCTTCTCCAGTGCCTGCTTGCAGAAATAAATCTTTTCAAAAGAGGTTTTTGTCACACCTTGCAAGACAAAAGCCCTGGCAGTTTTATGGATCAATTTTAAAAACAGTCTATTATAAATTGTTAGCTAATTTATGCTAGTTGGGTGCATTATCTTCCTATAGTAATCTGTCAGAGGATAGAGAATGATAAAAAAACCCCACTGTAAATAAAATCATCCCTTTCATAAAAAAATTATATGTCCTAGTGTTATGATATATAGCATTTTGAAAAAGCAAAATATATCCTGAGCCAAATTTGGCTTACCATTTATACAAATGGACATAAAACCAGTCCTACTGGGTTAGTCCAGATTTATATCAAAATAACAAAAAGGTAATTTTAGCCCATTAGTTACCACAGGCACCGATTTAAGATGCAATACAGTACTGGAGGCTTTCTTACACATAAAATAAGCTGCCCAGAGTAAACTTTTACAGACCTTGCATTGAATGATCTAACACAAGTATCACAGCAAATGTTCTGACAAACAGAGGAGGATCATTTTAGGATACAGCACATAGCAAAAGCTCTGAGAGCCCCTCACATCACTGCTGGTTATCTTTGCCCACTGAGGACCAGAGTGGTTGCTGCAGCTGTGAGCTGCACAGATGTTGACCCCTGGTCTTATAGCAGATGCCATAACAGACAAACCACCATGATCTGATCTGTCTTTCTCCACCAAGTCCATTATGCATCCAGGGCTTCCTCTGCTTTGCAATTCCTTCAACTGACAGGGAAATTTCAAAACGTCTCCCTAAACCAGATGTTGTATTCCTAAACCTCCTCATTCTGGTGGTGTTTGCATCTGGTCTCAAATTCACAAGCTATTCCCACTCAGCTGTCTGCTTTCCTTCATTCTTTCCCTTGCTCAACCTCTCCTCTCCAAGTATAGCAATGCCTTTTTTTCTTTTCTGATGTTTCTGTGTGTTATTAGCAGTTTTGAGCACCATTTGCAGAAAGAAGGGGAGACAGAGTCAAACCTGCAACACCATCACTCTTTCATAGGTGAAGCATTTTGAAAATAAGTAAGTTAGCTAGTTTCTCCCATGCTCCTAAATTCCAGGAGCTCTCTCCCATGCTCCTAAATTTCCATTTATTTCATGCCCAATTAAAATACCCATTTGCAGAAATGCAGATTGCTAACGACAGGAGCTTGTACAAGCAGCATGTTCCTCATCAGGCAGCTGAGTCTGCTCTCCTACTCACACCATTTGAGCAGAAACACACAAAAAAAATTAAAAAGGGTGACTTCCATCTCATTTTGCATGAGCTGGCATTGCCAGGCATTAAATGTCAGTGCTGTGCACAGATTTGTGTGTCTCCTGCACACTCACTGCTCCCCTAAAAAGCAAAAAGCACTCCTTTCCCAATATGTTTCCCATTCATACCATGCTCTAAGGAATATAAGGACTTAAAACATCATAGGGCTGGAGCTAGAGCTTTTGTGTTTAGTTGTGGGATACTTCAACAAGAGTTTCAGTTTTAATGCTCAAGTCAGTACAACTGGGTTCTGGTTGGACAGCCTGGGAAGGGACAGAATGTGCTGACTTGTTTCCAAGCTTGCTCATTTGACAGCAATCAGCAATTATTGGCATCTCATCAAGGCATAACATGTAGAATTGCTCTGCTTATAGAAATTCTGTTGAACTGCAACAGGATTTCTGTGTATGCAGTTAAACGAAATAATATTTAATGGAGACTGCTAATCTCCCAAGAGGCAGAGCAGAGATAGAAGATTAAATGCTATTGCCTTTAAGATATTGTTCAAGGAGGGCTTGAGAATGGATTGGCTTGACTAAATCAGGCCCAAAGCAAATAGCCCGAGTGACACCTTCTGCAATAGGGGGATATTTGAATCTGGATTAATTTCATGACTGGACATGTATCACAAATCTCTTTATTCAGCAGTTCAAGTCAGTAAAATCCTAGCAGTCAATAGGAACGTAACAGCTTGCCTGTAGTTAAACTGCTAAACTGAATTAGCTTTCATGTACTTAAAATGCAGTAACAACTCCCAGATAACCCTGGAATGTTTCCTCATGCTGAATTTAAACCACTTTAGTTATTTACAGCAACACACGGCCCATAGAGTGAGATATTCATAAATGGCTTTCTGAACCTTGATTCACAAAGTCCCTGTGCTCATAGAGCCAGTGTGACCTCAGGAACATCATTTATGCATTCTCAGTTCCCCAGTCTCCAAGAGCAGCAGATTTATACTTCAGAACACACATCCCACAGTCATGTTGGTGTGCCCAGAAGTCACTGTAGCCACACTGAGCACATGCGTAAGAGGTAAGACCTTTCTTCCAACTAAGCCTGGAACATGGCTTTTCACACAAATCTCTCTCTCTCTGCAAGCGAGGCCTGACTCATACCGATCCCATTAAACATATGAAATGTCTGCTTCCCAAGAGAGTTTTGAAAGGGGAGAGTACAGTCCTTTTGGCATCACATTAATAAAATCAAGACGGTGCATATAAAGATCATATAGACAGGAAGAGAGAGGGAATGACATAGTGCTTTGTGGGTTAACATGGTCTAATCAGCGCTGTTTTAAAAAGTCACAATTCCTTAGCTTCTTAACTTAAGCATCTTTCCTTCCACAGCTTGGAGGAGAGCCCAAGAAGAGCAGGTGACTCTTGGAACAGCCCTGGCGTCCCTGAGATCAGAGAGTCCAACAGATCCGCCTCCCACCCTGCGCTCTATGTGGTAGGCCAGGGGCTGCAGAGGGACTGACTCAGAAGCAGCCACAAAAGCAGAGGCATGAGCACAGACTGAGATCCCAGAGAAAGAAAGGAGCCTTTCCCAAGCATCCAAAATGCAGCCTCATTTTTTTCCCTGCAAGGAAACAGTATGATGGCATTACGTCTAAAAAAATCCGAAACTCAAAACTCCTCAAACTGGACCAAACAGCCTAAAAAAGATACCAGCAGAGCAGTAGCCAGCTGCTTCTCCTTTGGATTGCATTTAATGGTTTAACTCAAAAGACACATTGAGCAAAAGAAATGCTTTGCAGTTGGGCGAGTCTGGGGCAAACTGATTCCAGAATTCACTGTGTAGCTAAAAACCCTCAGAAGCTATCATCATTTGGCATGTTATTTGTTCAGGAGGCAGAGTTTCAGTTACATAAAAAAAGTGTCTGTTGTGACATTTCTCGGGGAAGAGGTAAAATCCCGAACCAATTGAGTTCTATTGCAAAAACATCAATGGCTTCAGCAAAGCCACATCTTTACACTGGCTATTTATCAACATGCAGAGACAGAATAAGGTCAAGTACAAGTTAAAACAAAATAAGCTCTTTTAAAGGAATAAAATTTGGGATTTTATTCGTTCAAAAAGGCTTTGATTTTCCAAATCACCTTTGATTATCATGTAATCTCATCACCTCTGGTTTCCAGGGTACAAAGCTTAATCCTGATTAGAGCAGTTTTGTAACAGCCCAGTCAAACAACGTTATAAATCCTGAGGCACCTAAGGACATCTTTTTTTTCCTTAAGAGAAGAGAATGCCAGCATAGAGAATCCTTTTCTCCCCAGAACAGGTTTATATTCCAAGTTATGCAGTTTGAGGGGGTTTATTGTAGTTCCACTGTAGAGTCCAGACAGATTCTTGTTAATAAAAGCACAGATTATTTACAGTCGATTAATCCCAGGCTTTTACAGCACTCACTGGAAGTTTCAGAATTTACTGGATCTTGACCAGCTGTCTAATTTATCACCACAATTAAGATGCAAGTGTTAATTAATGTAATTTTAATTAATTTAATTTTATGTGATTTTAGTACAGAACAAGATCCAGAAAAAAATACACTTGTTCCTATTTTGTCAGGAGTTATTTTAATCTTTTCCTACAGTTTTCGTGATGGTGGTATCCAGTGGCTTCACCTCCACATGGGATTTTGAACCCTTCCTGCCCACCTTCATGATCGGGGAACTGAGGCTTATCTCACACCGCACAAGGGACACCTTTGGATACTGAGCTCCTTAGATTTATTCCAGTGCCTTAATCACAACCACACTTCAGTTATCTCAGTGCCATTTTATGACACAGACACAAGGAAACCTTAAATTGTCATATTTAAGGATACATATTGAATAGAAAGAAGTAACTGGCAGCGAATAGATGCTTTGGATCATCAGGGGGCTGTGAGCTTGAGGTGGCAAAGCAGCCATACCCATGGCGTACAGGCAGGAGGTGTCAACACCCCATAATTATACAGACAGATGTACCATCCCCTGTTAAACTGGGAAATCGCAAGGGAGATACCATAAAGATCATCGGCAGGACAGGGCAAACTCTGCAGAGCAGTCTCTCCCCTTGCCAGAGGTGTAGTTCTTTCCCAGCTGTGTAAAAATACAGATACATTTGCAGGTATTTGGGGTTTGTCTGTTCTGCTGTCAATTACAACAGAGAATAGGTACAAACCAGAAACCTGACAGCAGACACTTTGCATGCCTAAATGTATCTTTGAAGACAAAAACATTAAAAGAGTTTGGAGGACAACTTCTGCTCAGCTGCTACAACCATCTTATCTCTTTATGGCTTCATGCTGAAATTTCCCAGCACCCATGGCGGGTGGTAAGAGAAAGTATTTGTTTTATATCCCCCAAGCACCAAACCATGGTGCAAGAGCTACAGCAGCACTTCAGTGGAGCAACACTTCAGCAATCAGGCTGGAAACCTCCTCGTGCACGTGCTACCTGGACATAGAGTCAGCCAAAGCATCTTTCCCCAAAAACAAGGCTCCCTTGAATACATGCTACACGACCTGGCACCCCACCACAACATCTCTCCCAGCTTTGTCTAAGGCTGGTGTCAGCAGGAACAAATACGATCCCACCTAAACACTGTGGCTGCTGAAGGATTCCAATGCTGCCCTAAGCCTGCTGCAGCAAACTGAGTATTGTGCTCAAGAAACAGAGCTTCTCCAGGAGCCATCTACAAGTTTGCAATATGAACTCATGACTCAATACATAATGGGTTCCCTTCAGTACGGCTAATGCACAAGACTAATGCAAATAAGGCGTTTACCTTCAACTTGTATTGCAAGCATGAGATGAACTATGGTATGCAGGAAATGACAGACTGGCTGGCCACTTTTATAAAAAATAATGCTGTTTGCTTGGGGTTTTCTACAGGTTTTCTGGACAACATTTCGACTTTTCATGAACACAGCATTTCTGGAATACAATTGTTTTATAAGACCATGCTCAACTTTAAATTTTATTTTTCACTGATGTGAATAAATCAGAGTTTTTATATGCAAGGTATGAGTTTGCTCTCTTACATTCTGTATACAACCAGCTTAAATCTTAGCCCAGTGTTAAGCTATTGATTCCTTTCTTGGTGCACTAACTAGTGCCCTGTGAGAAAAAAAAAAAAAAAAAAAAAAAAAGTCCATTTGCTTCCTCCTCACCACAGCACAAGCCTGTCTTGTTTTAGGTTTTACTGGGACATCAACTAATTTAGGTTGTGTTTCCATTAAACAAATATGTCTTTTTAGGCTACAAAATCCATCCTGGACATCAACAGACCAGAGCAGAGGTTAGCTGTGCTTCCATACCTATCCTGCCCTGATACAAGCTTAAGCTACCTGACAACTTTGTACTTGGTTAGTGGAGCCTTTATAGACAACCACATCTAACTTAAGCACGGGGCAGTGGTTTTTTCCCCAGGGGTTAAAACCAGAGTGCACTCGATGGAGTGGAGTCTCATTGCAGAGGAGTTGAGGAGCACAGAGTGAAGCAGTATCAGTTTCCCAGCCAGGGCTTCCATAAGCTGTGGAAACAGCAGCCAGCAGCTCCCTGCTGCGCATTATCTGCTGACCTTTAACAAGCTGGCAGCTACCCGAATTTCAGACCTTTAAGGGACTTGTCATTTCATAGCCTTCACATCTGAAGGTGCCTAGAACATGAAAGCACTATACACACTCCAGTTACTTCTTTTGACCTCAAAAACCACCCCAGATATTAGCAATACGGTTGCCAATACTACACAGTATAATATAGTAGTATATTACTAGTAGCATGTATCGTATATAGAGAGAGATTAGCATAGCTAGTAGTATATGACAGTGTTTTCACCACCTCACCTCTTAATGTCCAAAGCGTTTCATAACCATTTGTGAAGTTTTATTATTAACAGGAATATTCTGAGAAGTTATCCCCGTTGCTATAGGTAGAAAGGAAAGAAATAACAGCACAGAGATAAAGTAACCTATTCTTACTGTCACATCTTATTAGTAAGGAGCTGCCAATGTCTCCTGAAGAGAAATCTTTCTAGATAAGCAAATCATTAATCCTTTCATGTCAGATACACTCAGTGCCATCACGACTACAGCATGTATAGGTGCATGCTGCAGGTATAAACTTCAAACTGAGATTTTGATCTTCCCAGGCAAGATCCTAAGGTTTCATACTGCTTGCAGTACAGATTAGGGGCTCACTTCCATGCCACCCTCAGGTAAAGGTGAAGGTTAATACGAAGTCACCACTGGATATTGGATCACATGAAAACAGGGGTGCATATAGACAGTAAATATTCAGCAGGACAAGGTGATTAAGACCCAGGACAGTGTTACCCCTCTGATCTCACTTCCATTCATCTCACATTGGCCCACCCTGCATCTATCCTGTTCCACCCTTGCTAGCACAAGTTTATTGACAGCCTTCACCATCCCTAATTACTGCTCCACTTTGCTGATGTTCTGAATTTCAAAATCTGGCCTCTTGCCTCTCTTCATCGTATTATTTTCTCTTTCTTTACTAACACACAACTCTGTGACTGCAGTCAGTAACCCTGTGAGGATTTCTGAAGTTACACTGTATAGGGTACGCCCTTTATCAAGGTTATTCTAAAGGAGAAAGGGGCAATAAGCCTAACTTACTCCATATGAATCCCCCCTGCTTTAATAAAGTTTTCCTTGAGGCATAGATGAACAATTAAAGAGAAACCGAAAGCTTCCCTTGTTCTAGGCTGCCCTTAGTTTATTGCTATTGTTACTGAACGACTGGGTCTTTAATACATGAATGAACAAAAACTGAAGCCTGAGGATGCCGACAAAGTACCCATTCTTCCCCAGAGCCGTAACCATAAACCTATGAACAAAACTTCCCAGACATTCCATAAGACACAGAAAGATGGGTAGCAAGGCTGAGATGTCTCTACAGATAAAGCTTAAACCAAGCAAGCTCACCAGCTGCTTGGCTTTTAAATGTGAGTCTAAGTCAACTTAATGGGGCAATCTTGCAGCCTTAGCCCCTTATAAACGTAACGTAAGTTTAATATTAACATTGGAACAGGCTGCTCAGGGAAGTGGAGGAGTTGCCATCCCTGGAAGTATTTAAAAGATGGATAGATGTGGTGCTGAGGGACATGGTTAAGTGGTGGGTTTGGCAGTGTTATGTTAATGGTTGGATTTGATAATCTTAAAGGCTCATTCCAACCTAGATGATTCTAGGATCTCTTACTTCTGAACTGAAAATTAAGCCTGCCAGTACAATACAGTAAGTTTGTTTTTTCTATTTTAAAAATGCTTTCCTCCACTTGGAAGCTTTGTGTATCTTTGCTTGTAAATATAGTTAATGTGGGCAATCAGGGTGCAAGGCAATACATCTTTCTGGACTACTTTTTAATATTGAGGTTTTTATCAATAATCTGATATCCATGCAGATCCTTTTATATTTCAGAGACATATATGCATCAATTATTGTCAGACCTGGCATCCAAGGAGGTTGCCATAGCACAGTGTCTCGTTGGGATAAACCAGGGAATGGAGACCATGAGGGATGTCCTGCTGTCACACAGGGCACTGCAGTTTTGCAGCTGGTAAGACACAGGATGCCTGGGAAGCAGTTACCTAATTCTCAGTCTTAGGTAAAGTTCATATCAACCCACATATCACAGTAACAACAGATGGTAACAGGGTATCTTTAAGGTGCAAAACAAAAAAATAATCTAGAAAACACCACAAACAATGTGAAAAAATACAATACTACCTTCTTCATATTGAAAAGCTCAGGATTTCCAAACCATTTATACTACAAATAGCCAAGAGGGAAAAAGCACGTACTGCATCTCTGAGCTCTGCTAACCCTGGCAAATCAACTATTTCCCATTTCCAGCCCCACAGAATTCTCTTGAGAGCCAAATAGCTAGATCAGGTTTTCCACAGGAGGGAAAAAAAAAAAAAAAAGGCAGCAGCTACAGGAAACAACACAGCATAAGGAGCACAGTAGGCATTATTTAGAGGCTCAGATGCTCTGTGCATCCCCAGTTTCCCTTTGCTGACCAATGGCTCTGCAGCCTGTCTGCTCCCAACACACCGTGGAGCTTGTTATAACTTCTTCACAGGTTGTTTACAAACCAGCAAAAATAGAAAGCTACTTCTTTAAGTAAACAGCATACTAATAACTTTAGGAGTCCTTTCATTGGCTCAATTTAGAATCCTTGCAGCAAAAAGGGACTGGAACTTGTCTCAGCTTCCCTGTACTTCGGATGGTGCTTCTGAGGAGATTGATGTGCTTCTGAAGCTCAAAGCAACAGCACTGGGACTGACCATCTCCCACCCACTCATTTGGGGATGACAGGACAGGCCTGCAAAAAGGTCAGCAGAAAGCTAGTACAGGGCCCAATGGATCCAATTATCTCAAGTTTTCTATCACAAATTTTCTTTTCCTCCTACATTTGCATAAAAATGAGCCAAAAGTCAAGCTATATCTAAACTTAGTTGTGTGAGCTGAGCGCTTACCAGTACTCCAAGGCATCATCAGGAGGACCACGCATCATCCAATGTTAGTCTTCAAGAAGGAAGAAAAAAAGCCACCCTTCCAACAGCGGGTGTGCAGGGAAGTGTAAGATTTCACTACCTTTACTGTGAGGTATTTAAAACATCTAAGAGAAAAGTGGGGGGGAAAGCGGGAAGAGGGGGAGTAAAGAGGCATTTTGTTTCCCTAATTTTGTCTCCAAGGAAAACCAAAACTGTGCTGGTAATGGCAACCCTGAAAGCTCAGACTGTTCTTCCCCACAACATGCTGTCCTGCCTGGGCTTTACTAGGCCAGGATTAGATTCATAGCTAAGCAAGCACAGGCAGCCACATGAAATAGACTTTTTTTTTTTCTTCAGAAAGTCTAATTAACACATTACGCATACATTTTTCTTCTGTAACATCAGGAACTGGCAACCATGCAGACATGGCTGTCAAAATGTTACAGTTTGCACTGGGCTGTGAAATGTTTTTCCCTGAGGCAGAGGAATAGTGGCAGCTACAAATTAGAATGTAAGTTTAAAAGATTCAAATTATGAAATAAAACTGCTAAATCATTTCTTAAAAGGCAGCATTGTCAGTGATCGTGCAATCCACCAAGAGTCAGAGCTGAACCCTGAAGTGCTTTTCCAGCTACACAGGAATTCACTATGCTGGCAAGCATGGGCCCACGGCAATAAATTATCACACAGCTCTGGGCGGAACAGCACCCAGGCTGGAGTATAAATAGATTTAAGAAATCCTTCTCACCTGTTGTTAGCCTCACCATCAACTCATTCTCTGCAAACAAGTTACAAACAACACCGCTTGACTGCTGTCCCAAGTAAATATACATACATACATATATATATATATATACACCTTTTCAAAAGCAGCACATCCTTTGCCAGTGAAACATATTTCCTCTTCTTACATATAAAATTGTGATTGAGGACAGCTATGAGCCAGAAATGACTCAGATTGCAAGTGTGCAAAGCTATGGGGCAAGTTTTCTTTGCTCAGGTCTATTGTGAGTAGACAATACATCTAGTTAGAAAAGTTTATTATATACAGGACCTCTCAAGTACATTGGCCCACCAAACATGTAAATAAATGACATCATCATAATGCTGAGTAACCAAGAGCAGCTGCACATGAAACAAAGAAGTCCTGGGAAAAGAGGAAGAGAGGGCTAGTAAGGAGAGGATATGGTGGGACAGATTTATTCTTTTTTGGAATTGCATTAAGGAAGATTTTAGGCCAGCACCTTCTGGGACAAGGGCAATCTGTAAGTTTGCCAAAAAATGGCTTCCTACGGACTTGAAACACAAATTACTGTCAGCTAGGGGTGGGACCAGAAGAGGGGCAGGCTGTCACCATTACCTTCAAATAGAGTATTAGTCACAGCATCACTGGAGAATGAAAAAGCAGTACCTGCCAGCAGCTTCCAGGTGGCACAGGGAGGTCCTACAGCTGCATAGGTCCCTCCTGCAAGGGCACCCACCAGAGCCCTTGGGCTGTTTTAGCTGGAGTCCAGCTGTTCCCTAAGGAAAGAGAAGCATGCTTTATTTGCACTGGGCAATACTGGAAATAAAAACCTGCCAGAATAATATGGCAGTCAAAGCAATTGACATCCTAGTACTTGCACCTGTATACGTCCATATGACAGTCATCTTATTAGCATAGCCAGTTTCCCTTCTTGAAACAAGATGTACTACTATTTGAATATTTGCACTGACAGAAATGTGTCAGCACTGAGCAGTTTTATAGCCTGATATATTACATACACAGAGGAGGACTACTCTGTAGAGGAAGTGTCTTCAGGTATAGTTGTGCACACCTCTATAGAGGAAGCCGGAGCAGCAACAGTTGAATCACAAGGGGGACAGAATTTCAGGTTGGGCTTAATTGTGGTGCTGGCCACCAGGTGCACACATCCTTTCCTGGAGCCAGCAGTGGGCAGTGACAGACCTGCACATCCCACATCCTTCACTGCAGTCTCCAAAGGGGACAAAGTATTTACTTTCTGCTCTCAAATGTAGAGGAGGTGACGCGTGCTAAACGGCTGTGAAAATAGCACAGCCTTCGTTTCCCCGGGGCACAGCTACTAGCAGAGAGGGGCTTTGTAAGCTCCTGTACCACTGCCAACTGCATTTAAAATACATTTGGGTGGGGATCTTTTAAGGACACACAGGGGCAGTTCGTTGGCCAAATAAAGTTACTGTTTTGTTCAGCTAAGGCAGAGTGGAGGCTTAAAAGTTCAGGTCAACTCTAATTTTAACTAGGGTGGTTTTCTCACCTCTGCCTGTATCAAAGGCAGTATCACAGTATCAGGATTCAGTGTCAGCTGTCAGAGATTTGGTAGCAACACACACACTTGTGTTCCCATCATCACTACTTAACATAGAAGAAAATAGCCACCTCAGTGCAGCTCTCTCTCCCGCTGCTTGAGAGGGATAGACTTCAGCAGCTAGTTCCCAAACCCATCTTTAACCTCAGCAAGAGCAAATTCTACCAGAATCACCTTATTACACCCCATGACCCAGTTGCACCTCTGCAAAAGCTGCTCCCTTCAGGTGCATTCTTTAATTTTATGCTCCACCTCTGCAGCAGCACCCGCAGGCAGCATCAACAGGAGACAAGCTTCCACACCAGACTTCAGGTCCACCCTTCTTTCCTTGTTCTCCTACTCTGGCACCACTCCCTGTTTGACATTGACTTTTCCTTACCATCCCCAAAAGCCTTTTTGGAACTGTCAAATATGGTAGAAAGCATATTACCTTTTATCTACCACCTTCCCCAATGGCAACAACTCTCCACTTCAGCAAGCCATGAAGGAAGAACCTGTGATAACACGGGTCTTTCTTGAGCTCTGGCAGGACACAGGGTAGACTAAGCTAATGGACATTTCTTTTGCTATACTAAATTCTGTGGGCTAGCAGCTGCACTGCACATTAAATACAATAATTAAATTAATTAAGATGGTCTTGCAAGTGCAGCTTGCAGTCCCTTCTCTGGTGAGACTACTGTAATAAAATTATAACAAAAATAAGCTAGAAAAATTAAACATTTAAATTCTTACCAGTGTGGGAAGATTGTCCAAACACTGCTCTGCCTTTTGCTTGTATAATCCAAAACCTTAAGAAGCTTTTTAATAACTTTTGAGATGTGCAGCTGTGCAAACATGTAGCAGGAGAGCTCACCTGAGCTGAATTAACTCCTACCCATTAATCCCTCTGCTTGTCACTACAGGTGGTCCACTTCCCTGCAACCTTTGCTCAGACTGCAGTAGGAATGCTTCTCTTGCAGGGAAACTGTCTCAGCTGGAGAGTTAAAAAACAAAAAAACCCACTATCTCAACAGAAAGTTGGTACCGGCAGGCAATGCTTTATTCTCACTGACCACGAGGAACAGTACGCATCAAAGCACCACTCAGAGGCCAATAGAGCTAAGAAACCAGTTACATAGGTTACTCTTCAAACCTACTTTGCAAGTGCTGCAACTAATTGCATCAAAAGAGAGGGGTCACATATGACATGCACAAAAGCTTTTTTTCCTTCCCTTGCTCCACCTCTATGGGCTCGAGATGGGGGGTTTATTCAGCCCAGCAAAAGCAGCCTAGCACAGAGCAGTGTTTAGGGGACTTCAGAGAGAGAAATCTGCAGAGGAGGGATGCAGCAAGAACAACTTGTGAGTAGAGACCCACTATAGATGCCAACTGCTGGGGAAAAAAAAAAAAAGAAAAATTGCCTGTTAAACTAGATCTCAGGTGATAGCAAACTGCAGGTGCTTAATGAAGTGGCATAGTCAAGACTGAAACGCTAACGTTCTCCATTGTTTCATCCTCAGCTTTTGGATGCAACATATACTCTGTAGAGCCTTATCATGCCTGCAAAACAACTGCACGCTACCAGGCTGTTGCTGTTTCTAGTAAGCTGTCGGAAAAATTTCTCAAGTTGCCATACTCCAAACTGCCCTAGCAGATCTGCAAGGACTAGGATGCCCACCAAGCTCTGCAGGATCCCCAGAGACACCACTGTTTCCAAGCCAGGTCCCCTGTCTAGACTGCATGCCAAGACTTCACAGATACGAGTTCCTGAGCACTCCCTGCTACCAAAAGCTGGGAGTTAAAAACAAAAAACAGCAGCAAAAAACATCTGAGAAGAGTCTACTAAATAATTTCACCACTTTAGTGCTCTCCTCAAAGGAAAAACAGATTCCTTAAGAGGTAACACAGTGCAATAATAGTGTCTGGCAAGCTGGAGTCCTGTATAGCTCTAGACACAGCAAAAAGTACAGCAAATAAAGGCAAGACCCCAGCAACCCCACAGCATTCTCCCTGAAGTATTCTGTGGCCTCCCAGCTTCATACAAGGTGCTTTAACCTTTCTTATGTCATTATTTTCCTATTTTTTCTTCTTCTAAGACTTCAATTTTTCAATCTTTCAAAACTCTGCTGGTATATGCATGATAATATGACTATAAACCAGGCTGTTTTGTTTTGGTATATGACTATACAGATATATACTGATATGCTCTGGGCGAACAGGTCCTAGTCTCTCTTACTCTAATAGGTCTCTAATCCTACAGCCCAAATGCTTCCAAAGCCCATCTCTCATTTTGTAATTGAATAGATATATATCTGCACATTTTCTACATTTATGTATGGATGTAAATATATTATTTTTCCTTTTTACAGTTACAAGTTGCATATACAATGGGTTTTATTTTTTGGTATCTATGCAAGTTTCTTAGGAAAGATAAGCTCAAGATATAAAAATATAGCTACAAACTATCTGTAGGTGAACTAGATAGGGTGAATCCCGTTCTTCAGACACGCAGAATTAAACCA
>VZTM01013345.1:197-28902 GCA_013400555.1 Jacana jacana
TTTTTAAATATGTGGAGATATATACTAATATATCTACGCACAAAGCTAATCTTCTTAAAGAAATAGTCATTGGCATAAGAGACAACTGTGCCATTTTAACTTCAACACATAATCCTTTAGGAAATGAAAACTAAACTTCCCAGGGAAATGAATTCTGTTTCTGAATTTGTATAAGAAAAAAAGGCACAACGATATGATCACAGTTAATTCAACCACATAATTTTTCTTCTGCAGAGGAAAGCCAGTAGCATTTATGGCAAAGGATACTTTTGCTAAGGGCAAAGGTGGTCTGACTGCCTGTGAGAGCAGAATAGACTGGTGTTTTGAACAACCATCACTTTATGTAAGCGTGTCCTGCAGGAGAAAGTAAAGTGTCAGCCACTTCTAGGGAAGAAATGTTCAAATGCAGAGAAAAAAAGGTCAAAAACTGGCCATCAGGTCAATTAGAAAAGCAAACCACATTTCTCACCAAAATCCTTTCTCAGCAAGTCTGTCCAGGAAAGAAGCCAAGAAAGGTGAATCTCAAGAGGCATTGAAAAGACAAAGGGAATTTGGAGGAAAGAAGGAAGAGGATGATAAGAGGGGGATAGAAAGGTCAGTGTAGAGGGAGGGACAGAGAATATAGGGGTTTGTCTGTGTGTCTGGTGTTTTCACAAGCACCTGATTGAGTAGGAGTCAGGAAAGATTGATAGGAACTGGTTTTAAGAGGAAAACAGATCTGCATCAGCTTTTCCCCATTACAGTGATTCAGCCTAAGCATATCTGCAAGTCCAGAGTCTCCAAAGTCAAGCTTAAACTCACAAAGATGCAAAGACAGCACTCTATACCATTGAGTCTTTGGGTAATTTGTATGGTGATGCTTCTTTATGTTTGTAGTACCTAAAGACAAATTTGTCTTGAAGTTTCTTTTTCTAAAGTGTCTTTTTATATTGCTTGCATATAAAGGTTTAGCTATTAAAAATAAAAGAAGTCTCTACATAAAAAATGACATTAAATTAGAATTTCATTTGGGGAGTAGACTTTAATAACTGCAGATATTCTAGGAGAATTGCAATTACCTAATACACAAGTATTGAGAATCATGGGAATGCAGAATAATAATTAAACCTAAAATAAACACTGTTTAGAAACAGAATTGTGTGGTTTAGTTATCTCCATGGCCTTAATTCACCCTTAGGAGAGCATTTTGAAGAAGCAGTGTAAAAATTGCAGTGATCCTGGTGCTAAGAAAGTTGTCATTTTCGGTATATATGGGCTCCTATAATAAGCTTAATCATCCCATTATGGTCCCTGTCATGATGGGGGAGAGCATTGATTTTTAGAACAAGTCCCTGGTCCCATTCTCTAAAAGATACTGAAATACAGACCTTGAATCAAGTGCATATCCAATATTAAGGGACGGGAATTTTCTGTTTCCATTGTTCATGTGGTCAACAATGTCATGGTTGTTTCAGTTTGCATGATCCCCTTCACAGACACATCAAGTTCCTCACTGCAGGGACTCCAAGACAGCTCTCTTGCAACCATAAAACAGTTTTTTTTGTGCAAAGTATATGTACATGGCCTTGTAATTACAATATTTGCACAAAGAAGGCCAAGTAAGACAACCTGACCTGTAGTTTCTTACCTTCTGAGTGCCTAACTTAGCAGCTTTAAAAATACTCTTTTGGAAGGGCAATTCTTTGCATGTGTCCATGCAGAGTGTTGATGGGAACTAGCAGGTTGTTCTAAGCAAAGGTTAGGTAGTGAAGTAATTTCTTTGTGATTTTTTTTTTAATCAATATTTCAGCTGGCTTTTAGGTGTGCAGCATGTGTGGTTTTATTCCTATAGTTATATTTAGCAGCAAGAATTGAGTTTTAGCCGAGTAACAAAAGTATAGGTTTATCAGGACATTGAGTCCTGACCAGGGCCAGGTGTGGGAACAGACATGAATGAAGTACAGGATTGAGGTGGGACTGGTTCAGAAGCTTTAAGCTCCTCTCTCACCTTGGCCTCACTGTTCTTTAAACCAAAGTGTCTGAAGGTCATTTTCTCTCTCAAGTCTCAGGCATAGTCGAAAGATACTGAATCATTGACCCTGGAGACTGATTTCTTTCAGACTATCCACAAAGTTAGTGAAGGGGAGTCATTACCAGAGAGGGAAAATGACCTAATGCTTTATTAGCAGTTAAGGATTTTGAAGGCATTGATGTGAGCACCTCTTCCATCCCTTGCATGAAAGCTTGGCCCCAAACCTCCTGTCTCATTTCCTGTCTGTAAAGTGGAGTGACAGCACTTTGTCACCTTGCAGGCCCGTGGGAAGGTAAAGGTATTTAGGATAATACCGTAGGGAAAAACTGTGGTTTGGGCACCTGTATATTCGAAGGACTGAAGCCTGAGCAATTAAACTTGTTCTAGCCTACCTGCAAAAATCCTTTCTGATCTGCAAATACCGTGTATTGGTCTTTCTCTGAGGAAAACCAAATATGGGGGTGTGTGGTGCTCTTCTTGAATAATGCTGGAAAACCACTGGAAGTGGCCAGTCTCTTTCAGCAGGTGGAAAAGACTGAACTCTTTGTGGTGTCCTCCTCTCCCTTCTGTGTCCCTGAACACATGCATGGGCCAAATTTGAGACTTTTTGTCACTGGAGTCAATTTTCTAATTTCTGAAAGTCTCAGGCTATGGGTTCCCTTGCAATGAAATGCAGGATGGACAGCCTCAAGGCTGCAATGATGGGAGTGCCAGGGCTTCTGATCTAGAGGGAAGGCTCTGGGGACTTCTCTGAATTGTTCTTACTCTTGTGTTTGCCTGCTTCGTGCACTCTCTCCTCTACCCATATTACACCATATTCTTACAGTTGGAGAAAGACAACAAAATAACAAAGTCTGCTGATAATACTAAGATATTTAGGGTGGCAAATTAAAAACCCTGCACTATGTCCCCGTTGTAGCTCTAACAGAACTCGGAGACTGGCAGGTGAAACTCGGTGGAAGTAAATATAAAGTGACACATGAAATAGAAATCAATCCAACCTGAGTGTATAACATGACAGACTCTGAGCTGACCACCACCATTGAGGTGTGAGACCTTGGGGTTGTGACAGTAGGGTGATAATGTCAGCTTGGTGCACTTCAGTTGTCAAGAAAGCAAGTGAAATATTAGCAGTTATTAGAAAAGGGATAGAAAATGAAGGAAAGAATACTATCATGCTACTGTGTAAATCCATATTTTGCCCACATCTCAAATCCTATATATAGTTCTGGTAGTCCCATCTTGCAAAGAATTACATAAGGCTGGAAAAGATTCAGAGAAGCACCTCAGGTGCAATCAATGTAAGAAGCTGCTTCTGTACCAGGAGTGAGTAAGCTGAAAATCTTCAGTCTGGACAAGAGACAATTTAGAATTAAGTGCAGGGTGAGTAAAAAGAAGGGGATATACAGCTGAGGTCTGTAAAAGTTGTTGTTGGAATGGAAAGCTCTGGTAGGATATTTTGGTAGGATACAGGATTATTCACAACCTCTTTCAGCCAAAGAACTATGGACGTCAAATTAAACTGAAGGGAACGAGAATCAGAAGAAAAAAAGGTATTAGGCATCTAGTCAATATGTAGATCTCCTTCTGCAAGATGTACCAGATGACAAGGTTTCCATAGGTGCAAGGAAACACTGGACAACTTCATGAAGGACAAAGCTATTGTGCAGTCATAAATTGATAGAAATAATATTGGAGAAAGGGAAGGCAAGGGAAGGGAAGGGAAGGGAAGGGAAGGGAAGGGAAGGGAAGGGAAGGGAAGGGAAGGGAAGGGAAGGGAAGGGAAGGGAAGGGAAGGGAAGGGAAGGGAAGGGAAGGGAAGGGAAGGGAAGGGAAGGGAAGGGAAGGGAAGGGAAGGGAAGGGAAGGGAAGGGAAGGGAAGGGAAGGGAAGGGAAGGGAAGGGAAGGGAAGGGAAGGGAAGGGAAGGGAAGGGAAGGGAAGGGAAGGGAAGGGAAGGGAAGGGAAGGGAAGGGAAGGGAAGGGAAGGGAAGGGAAGGGAAGGGAAGGGAAGGGAAGGGAAGGGAAGGGAAGGGAAGGGAAGGGAAGGGAAGGGAAGGGAAGGGAAGGGAAGGGAAGGGAAGGGAAGGGAAGGGAAGGGAAGGGAAGGGAAGGGAAGGGAAGGGAAGGGAAGGGAAGGGAAGGGAAGGGAAACAAACCCCACAACCAAACAAGAAAGCTGGAATAAATTCTCCAGTAAAGAGATCAAAATATTTTTTTTCAAAAACTAAGTGTTTCAAAAAGAAGGGTTGTTGTGTATCTTTGTGAACTGCACTTACGATTACACTTAGCAATATAGCTTTCCTAATGAGTTCACTGAGAGGACATTTATATCTTCACCATTAGTCAATCTAATCTCCTTTCCAGGCAAGATAGTCATCTTTGCTGATGCAAAGACACAAGTTGCTACAGGGTTGGTGGTGTAAGGGAGCTGTCTCCTCAGAGGACTGGACCATATGGTTGCACTACTGTAATTGCACAGGCAAAAGGAGCAGTTATATGGGCCAGCAGAAAAGAGAACTAACAGCAGGTGAAGAGATAACAGCCATGTAAGGCAAGATTTATAATAAGAAAGAAGAGCTTTTTTTGTTTGCTTGTTTGCGATGGATGGTGCAAAGCTTTGCCCCTCGAGTTAACCTGTAACACAGTCAGGAAAGCCCTTTAGCCAAGGCTAAGTGCAGAATAATGATGGGACTTTGTGGATTTTGAAAGGCAGCTGTTCCCATGCCTTCACTGCCCCTGCAATGATTTGAAATTGCAAACAGATGGAAAGGTAGTCTGCATAACGACAGAGGAGGCATCCATGAAAACACACATTTCTTAATACTTTACCATGGATTAAACTAAAACACCTTTGAGGGCTGATGGGCTGTGGCTGTGCATTTTTTGCCAAAACAACATAAGCAGAAAGAAAAAAATATTCACCCTGACAAGAAGAACTAAGGTTAAAATATAAACAATCTCTTTGGTCTCAGGCCCATCTTTATACCTCTGCCTGCATGACAGGAACAGATTCTCATCCAGCTCTGAAAGTCCACAAGACCCTCTGGCTGGAGGCCCTGGATGCAATCTGTTTCAGGGTGTACCTTGTACAAATGCCTTTGATGAGATCAGATATTTGGCAAGTCACTTTAAAAATATCTAAAGGACCGCAGTGAGCTTAGCACTCCATTTCCATCTAAAAATTCTGCCAATATGGGGGCCAGAAGCTAATGTTGCAGCAGAATTGAAGTGAGTTATATTAAACTGGTCTTAAACTAGACAGCTTTTATTTCTTTGGGCAGTTTCCCTAAATCTTCGTGTAGGTTCAAGCAGAATCACAGCACAATCACAGCATGTCACCTGGTCCAAAATAGCAACTCCTGCAAATGCGGCATCAAAAGCTGCGTCCAGTGTGCCAGCCAAAGGACTTGATAGAAGTGTCTTGTACCTGCACACTGTCAAGGCTGGAGACTGTTTTTTTTTCTGAGATGCAGTGTCCTCCAACTCTCCCTCTGGGTTTGGTGGTGGCACACCACTCCTCACACACACACACATGACACCAACCATGTGCTTAACAGGCAGGTGGACACAGCAGGTGCACAGGGGCAGAATGAGTGCCCTCTACTCTCATCTACCCTCTCATCCACCTCACACAAGATGAAGGATATTTTTTCTACCCATGAAATCTGGAAGAATATAGCAGGCAACAGCTATTAGTGATGGCTCAGGCTGTGCAACATGGAGAGGCCATGCTACTGACATGACTAAGGCAGAAGTTCATGTGTTGGGTAGCTTTCAGAAACCATTTAGAATCCTTTGGGACTCCCAGACCTTTAGCCATGAGCTGTCTCTGTGGCCCTGGGAGGTTCAGTCTTGGAGCAGCCACCCCATATACTTAGCTGCAACATCATCTAAGAAGGTGACATGGCCAACAGCCCAACTGAAGTGCCTATACACCAGTGCATGCAACATGGGCAACAAACAGGAGGAGCTGGAAGCCACCATGCTGTTAGAAAGCTATGAGAGAGTTGCCATTATTGAAACCTAGGGAATGAATCCCATGACTGGAGTATGGCTATTGATGGCTATAGGCTGTTCAGAAGGGACAGGTTAGGAAGGAGGGGCAGAAGCATTGCCCTCTACATCAAGAAACACATAGAGTGTGAAGCACTGTCTCTGAACAATAGCCATGAGCAGGTTAAAAGCCTATGGGTAAGAATTAGAGAGCAAGTCAATAAAGAGAACCTTGTGGTTGGTGTCTACTACAGGCTGCCCAGTCAAAGCCTATTGACAAAATCTTCTTACTCCAGCTACAGGAGGAATCGTGCTCTCAGGCTCTCATCCTGCTGGGGGGCTTCAACCACCCTGGACATGAGCCAGCAATGTGCACTTGAAGCTCAGAAAGCCAACCACATCCTGGACTGTACCACAAGAAGTGTGGCCAGCAGGTCCAGGGAGGTGATTCTGCCCCTCTAAAAGAGGACCTACAGGAAAGATGGGGGCAAACTTTTTAGCAAGGACTGTTGCAATAGGACCAGGGGTGATGCCTTTAAACTAAAAGAGGGCAAATTTAGCCTAGATACAAAGAAAAAACATCCAAGGCCAGGTTGGATGGAGCTCTGAGCAATCTGATCTAGTTGAAGATTTCCCTGTACATTGGAGGGATATTGGACTAGATGACCTTTTAATGACCCTTCCAATCCAAATATTCTATGATTCTATGATCCTCCAAACTTTACAGTGACTTGTCCTTTGAGCACAGACCCAGCCAGTGGCCCCACAGTCAACAGATTAACTTCTTGACACCTGCACTTGTGTGCTGCAGCAAGGCCAGGCTTGATGGGGCTTTGAGCAACCTGGTCTACTGGAAGATGTCCTGGAACAAGATGATCTTTAATGTAACTTCCAATTCAAACCATTCTATGATCCACAGATGAAAAGTAAATATTATCAGTGAGGCTTTGAATTCAAGTCCACAGAGATGATGGCACAACAATTTTGGGGCTAGGCACTCACTGTTCATATTTCCTTTATAAAACATTCTGAGATCAAATGGTGAAAAATAAAGGCTAAAAATTGCCATTGGATGGATGGAGTGGTTGTTTTTTATCTGAAGATTATTAACTAAAGCTTGCCATTATAAGATTATATTTATTTTACAGATGAAAACACAGACAAGAATAGCTATTTTAAAAGACTTTTCAAACAAAATAATTTCTTATGACCTTTAGAGTGCAAAACAACAGCTCTTCCAGTGACAAATCAAAACCTGGGACTGGAACATTTCAGGCAGTGGTGCTTCACCAGATGCATGTTGTAAAAGTGTAAGGGAGAGGGAGCAGTTTTTAGAACTAACTTTGTGTTTTAGTAGCCTAAGCACCTTCTTCAGACAGAGCAAGTACGTAGAAGACAAGTGTTCAAGAAACTGCTTTGAAAAGGAAGTCTGAGTTTCTACGTCACTTAAGAGACCTATTGAAAATATTGACTGAGCTTCTGGACTTGAATTAGTTCAGAGTCCATCATGTGGAGGGAGAGAATGTACTTTGTTCCCTTTCTTATGGAACAGAGAAAAGACAAATTTGCCCGTGTACCTGTGAATACAAAGCTTTCTGCATTGGTCCCATTATGGATCACATGAACGAGGTGTTGATTTTCACCCCCCATGCACCCTACTTCTATCCTTTAACCTTAATCAAGCTACATTTTTCCACAAGAATGAGGGGGAGGAAATAGATTATTCCTCTCTGGAATTGCTGATTTCTTCAGCAGCAGTATCCTGGGAAATAAAATGCAGGCTCTTCAGTAATATCAAAGGCTGCAACTAACAAATGTACTTCTTATTCAACCCAGGAGTTGGGAAATTCATTGGGCACAGGGTGAAATGTGGTCACTGCTATCAAAGTATATTGTCTACTCTGGGAACAGAATTTTGGATGCGAACCAAAACTTTCTTGAGGGATATCAGCTTGTTATTCAGACAGTAAAACGTTATGATTAACACCCGATGAAGCATTTAAGGACCATAAAAATTCTGCTACCTGGGAAAGATTACTTAGCAGGAGGCTGCCTGCACTTTGGCAGGCAAATGTGTAGCAGGTGAACTTTGTCTCTCAGCTTTCAGTGCAAAAGTGGATTTATACAGTCATTTTGTGGTGCAAAGAAAAGCAGAACCACTGAGTCAACCGCGGACATGAACAGAGAGACTCTGCTTGTGATGGTATGAAATAACCCAGTTTACAGGAATTCTTGCCCCACCTATGGATGGCCAGTACGAAAGAAATTAAGTGCAAGTTAAGTGGGGTTTATAATTGCTTTCACAGCTTGTCAGACACAGTTTTTCTTTTGGTAAATTTGCCTATTTCTTTCGTCATGTTGAGCAATTGGAAGGGTTTTATTCCCCCTGCTTGCAATGGCACCGCTCGCCGTGCACCCCAACATGCTGCTGTCTGTCCCGTGTTGCCTGTGAGTTCCTGCCAAGGCCGTGCCCCAGTTAATCACACCTGAGGGCATGGTGCACGCCCAGGTCTCATCCCAACATGTATCAGGACCTCAACAGGTCTGGTAAAGTGGTAACATGGGTGCCTTGCTGAAAATCCAGACCTATGCAAATGCCAAAGCCTCTACACAGGTCCTGTGAGGTCCAACCTCTAGCAGAGACCCGCTGTGGATGCTGCTGAACTAGAGCCTACTGGGACATCGGCCTTGCATACATTTATGCTCTTTGAAGTTATTATGTAAAATAAAAAGGATTCTTGAGGGATGCTGGTCAGCCTCATTAATAGACTCTGCTGAGCATCAGCTGCTGAGCCACAGGCTCGGATTTTTTCAAAGTGAATAGTAATGCTGAGTAATGGTGAGTTAGTATTTCTGTGTGTTCAGTTTAAAAAGTCTTAAACCATTCTACAATGACTTTTTTTCCCCCTTTGTTCTGAAATGATTAGGATGAAAATTAACAGCCAGCCCTAGAAAATCTAGCTTATTGGTCCTGAAGTGAGATTAACTTGGATTTATGGTTTTGTTCAAGTGCCCTGTGTCAAACTGAACCCAAACATGTTTAGCACCTGGGCAGATTTACACCTGTACCAAGTGTCCACCCCTCTGGATGGATGATTAAGGTAATGGCTTAAGATAGATGATTGAGATTCAGGGCATGACTCTGCATACTTGTTAACAGACAGTTAACAGTCACAGACATCTCAGGAAATCAGGACTCCATGCCTGTTATCCTTATCTGTCAATAAAAGTGGTAATGTTAGCTTTCACGCACCCTGTTTACACAGTAAACCATCCACAGCTGTGCAGAGGCTGAGTCTCATGCATAACTCATGTAATGGTTTCCAGCTTCAGTTGGGACCTCCAAGCAGAGTCATAATCCAAATAATGCTCCGTTGTTTTGTGTGAGGGTGAACGATTTGACAACATAGGAGGCTGAGAAGAATCACCCCCATGTAAGAGCTTGAGGGTAAATGCTAAGCAAGGAGGTCCTGGCACCTTCACATGTTCTTTAACTGTCTTGTGTTGATTTTGATCAAATGGGCAAGTTTGCCCATGCACTTCACTAATATCTTCTTTAATCCTCACATTTTCTGGTTGACATTTAAGTGATTTCATGCTTCCGTGGTCTCATTTGGCTGACTTTATGTGGCATGAGTATTTGCACACATAAGAAAGTCATATTTTTGGTGAATGCCAGTTGTATTCTAAACCACAGACTAATGTATGTGGGTTGAAGGGAAGAAAAAGGGATCAGAAATGGAAGAGAAGTGATACCCAAACTTCAGACAGCTCCATTATGTTGACTCAGAATAGTGGAGAGGAAAGGATCTGAGACAGCATACCTGTCAGAAAGTAGAGACTGGATTTAGGTTATAATAATGAAGTCCTAGAGTGTACTTCATGGCACAGAAGCAGATCAGCAGTCTCATGGCTTGGCTTCAATGGAGTTTTTCATATGATTGAAGTTTACCCATTATTTGCAATGTCTGAAAGGGCTTTCTTGGTCAGAGGTGGGGACCCTAATAGTATGGAAATGCTTTATTACCCTACATCAAATGGTTTTTCCCAATGTATAGTGGAAATATCCACCCACTAAATGTAGGAAAGACAGCAGCATAGGATGGTGGCAAGCTTGTGGCAGGGAAAGTGCAAGGGAGGAAGACTGAATAATGACTCTTCATTCAAGCGCTATCAAGTCTCTTCTGCTGTTTGGAGCAGGAAGAAAGGAGGATATAGCCTTCTAGAAGTGAACATTAGTGGTCCCCTTGGTTTTAAGGCCACTGCTTTGTATCCATCCAATTTTATTTCTTGGTATAGCCATAGTGTGTGATTTTTCTTGAAATGTGAAAATGGTGACACAGCTTTGGGAAGGCTTAGAGGAAATTTGAAGAAGTTCGGAACAAACTAAGAGGGAGCAAAATAAACAAGTCTAATATAATAGCTGAAGTTTCAAAAATTGCATAAGGCCAGAAAATCATAAATAATTATATGCCAGGGGAGAGATCCCTGACGGAAAACTACTACAATTAACAAAGGAAAGTAAGATTTACAGTGGTACCTCTCCACATTGAATCACAAGAAATTAAAAGTATATGGGAAAAGAAAATGTCTGTTAAGCGTACTTGAATATAGATAGCATGGTTTGGAGGGTCTTGAATTTGGAGGGAGAGAAGAGTTATTTGCATTCCTAAGGGTTTTTTTAGCAATCTCATGCAGTTTGCTCATGCCGTGCATCTATTTCTTTTTCCAGTAATATGTCTGGGAGCAAACACCTACATTAATAGTCACTATGGGCAATATGTGTTCCATATTCTCACACATTTGTTTAATGCAGGGATGCACATCTTGTTTCTGCTGAACATTTGCAGGGACAACTCAGAGATGTACCTCTATGAATTATAGCTTGATAAACTGCACATATCAAGTGTCCATAAGAGCCCTCAAACTTCATCCAAAGAAAAATCTGCATGTGGTCCTGGGTGGACCTAGAAGCCAAAAATCCTTGCATTGTAGTCCCAGCTATTCAGATGATTCTTCCATGACTTTGGGTGAGTCACAAAAACTGTTTACATTCCTCTTGGTCTCTGACTACAAAATTAGTAACCAGGCCTTAGGTACTTTATTTGGCATCATGTATCAGAATTGAATATCTGTGGATACAATACAATCCTGATTGAGAAATATTAATTGCTCTCAAAGCTGATTTTTATTATTTTTTAATAAATTTCATTCTATATTTAACCAATTTGCATTTCTTGAAGACTAATTGGGACCTTTTTCCATGATCTGTTGTTCTTAGATTCAAACTATTATTGTAGAGACATATTTGAAGCAGGAATATATTAACATTTTACCTTTCAAATCAAATGAATGCATGTTAAATTGTTTTCTGCTCATTTTTCTATTCATGGCATAGGGTGTGGAAAGGCCACACATAAGGAGTCAGAGCACAGGGAATGTACATTTTGCTCATCTGCAATTTTCCTGTGAACTTCATGGATGGTCCAGGGACTTGGTTGTGTTTTTAAAGCTCAGCCAGCACTGCAGGTGCTGATAGAACAGAAACCTACTGGAAGCCTTATAAATTAGGCACAGAAATAGTTTTACAGAAGTGTGTATCAGCCAGCATGGGAATATGACTACACGCACATAAGGAGTTCTTTCCCACTCTAAATAAATCAGTTGTATTGCAGTTTGTGTATCTGTTCCCTTCTGGGCTTATTTGTCATTGAGGTATTGAAGGGTCTGATGCTTGTCAGTGAGATATATCAAAAGCCACACCATAACTGTTGAGGTGCAGTATTTTCCACCGTTGCTTCTGAGGTTAGATATAATCGGTACTGACTTTCCAAGTTTATTTACGGCATTCGAGGTTAGGAAAGCAATGGTGTATTTTTTATGTTGTCTGATATTTTCCAGCTGTTTTTAATATGTACATCTCTTGAAGGGCTCTGTGTGAGTCATCGGCTCAGTACACAATGCTTACTTTTCATTGCGAACCTCTCATAATTCACCTTAGCAGTGCCTGCTGCACTTCTCAAACCCGGGCGATGCTAACAAATCCATGATGTTAAGAGAAGAGATGAGGTAGTACACTGCTGCTGGAAGATATGGGTTTGAAATTATGTATATTTTACACAGTTCAACATATCCTTCCATTAGAAGAGACGGCTACGCTTATTAGAGCAATCACTTGACAGCCGCTGCCACAGTGAAGGTCACAGCAGGAGATAGGGAATGGTTTTTACAGGACATTTAGAGAGCAGAGACAGGACAAATCCCTTAGGCCAGGCTTATCCATTTTACCAAGAGGGAGGCTGGAGGCTGTAAGTGATGCTTTCCTATTGTCTCTCTTCTCCCTAACTCTTCCCAGAAGCATTCTCAGTGTGGCTTTTGCCTCATGCATGAAGCATAAGGGAAGGTGAGCATGAAGCTGGTCTCTCTCCTCTAGGACAGGGCAGTGAAAGTGAATCATGAAAAAACCTCGTTATCAAGGGGAGATTCTCTGGATGAATGTTCTAAGCAGGGCCTTAGGTTACATTATGCTGAACCTTGTCATGCCAGGTCTTGAATATCTCATCCATTTCTCTGTACAATGTGTTCCAATGCCTTACTGCTCTTGCAGTGAAGCATTTTTTCTTACATCCGGACAAAATTTTCCTTGAAGAAACTTCTGCCCACTGCCTCTCGTCCCATCACCATGGATCCCTGTGTAGAGAGCCCCCCTACTTCTTTGCAACTACTTCCTAGGTATTGAAAGACCATTATTAGCTCCTCCCAAGCCTTTCCATCTCCAGACCTAGCAAAAGCAAAGTTTTGGGGTTTTTTTTCAGCATTTCTTCATGTGTCAAGTTCTCCAACTATCTAATCATCTCCACTGGACCATCTCCAGTTCTTCAAGCTTTCCCTTGAACTGAGAGGACCAAGTCTGGAATAACACATACTGAGGAGAGCAGGATAGTCCCTTCCCTGATCTGCTGGCTACAGGCTTGCAGATGTGGCGCAGGGCCCAGCTTGGTTTCATTGCTGCAAGGCCACATTGCTCTTTCGTGTTCAGCTTGCTGCCTGCCCCAGACTCCATCTCCTTTTCTGCAGAAAATGGAAAAGGAAATTTTTCAGGGGCAGCAAATTTGCCCAGTCTTTTTTATGGGCAAATCCAATATGAGAGCAACCACATGATCAACACTGGTGGTTGCAGTGTCGGTGTCAATGACCCAGTGCTCCCCCAGAGTATAACATCCAGGACCTTGAACAGGAAATGTTTAATGCACATGTTGATGCACTACATCAGTTATAAACTAAAAGAAGATCCTTGTGGAGGCAAAGCCAAACTCTCAAACATTAAGCAGCAGGTAGGCTTTGAACTACCCATACAAACACAGTTCTCTCCCTACCTGGGTCCATTTCTGGGACCTGTGCAAAAATTAGGCTGGACATATAATTAAAGACTAAGCACATTATGTATGCCATGTTGGGCATCCAATTAACATTTGTACTGTCTAACTAATACTTGGGCTTCTCTTTACATTCCTCTAAGCTGCTGGGTACTGGTGAAATGTTGTGACAATATGTTTCAGGTTAATTATGCATTATTCAGGTTTGCTTTTCTAAGCTTTGAATCACTGCCTTTTAGCTTAATTGAAAGTCCCCTTGTTGTATGGCTGACCTTTTTATTATTCATTGTTTTATTAAAAAAACCCACTGTCTGCCACCCAACCACATCAAGTGGGCTGAGCCTTTCAGATCTCTGCATCCAGAATCTCTGCTTTGATGTTTTTTACTGTGGCAGATGTTTGATTGAATACCTGAATCTCTCTCTTCTACGGGTCCTCTCTGGTACTTGCTGCCCAGTTTCCTATACAGTTAAACATCATCTTTGATTTCCTTTCTTCAGCCAGGCTATCTGCAGCAACAGCTGTCCACGGGGACATTACTCACTTCCTCATAAGTATTTAAAATGAATTTAAATGTTATCATTAAGAACAACATTTAAAAGCTATTGATGTGGACGGGTATTTCAGTATAGACCCCTGTTTGTATTTCTCTCTGAGAGAAAATTGCTTTGACTTTCACTCTTAAGACTGGTTTTGAATGATTGAGGAAGCTGCCCTTCCCCACTGCAATTGAAAAGACATTTTGATGGCTGTGAAGTGGTGGTGGAAAAAAAACCCAACACATTGGAAATAAAACTGGCATTCACTATTTCTCTTTGTCACAGATGTCAGCTTACAATTCAGACTGGAGGTAGAACTAGAAAACACATTTAGGGTTAGGAGCAACACTATTGTTTACCCCATAGATTTTCACCAGGTTTTTCCACATTTTTGCCAATAGTAAAGGCACCCACAATTCTCTGTGTCTCCCAAGCTGTGTTGCTAAGGGACAGACTGTAGACACACTGTGATCTGCCACAAGTAAAGCTTACAATGCTAATTTGGTCTGGTTATTAGCACTTCGCTGATACAAAATCGCAATATGGTTTTGGCCATGAAAAAATACAATCTGTATTCTAATCCCAAATAAAGGTTTTAGGATTAGTGATTTTAGAGTACCATGAAATTGTAATGATGAAACACCAGACTGTGCTGTAAGAAAACATTGAGAATTCAAGAGTGCTGCTTGTAATTTCAAGAGATAATTATTTCTCTGATAAGATCTTCCATGTAAGAGACTTTGTATGTTTTTGTATTGGCTTCCTGAACAGAAAAATAGTTTCCAATTTATCTATTATATATATACATATTATATAATATATATGATACATATTATTAGATATAACCTATATGTGTATAGTTTATACACATCATACTACCATATGTCTCATAATTAAATAACTCAAGCGGGGAGTAAAAAATAACAAAGGAAAGTTGGTGAAAAGAAGAGATGTATCTAGAGAGTTGAAGACAGGTGCACTCTCTGTATTCAGTCTGAGGAATAAGGTCTGGAGGTTTTTGGAAGATAAAGGCTACCTGGAAAAAATGAAACAGTGCCAGCAAACGATGCTGTGATCTTATAAAGCTTTTCATGTAGGAAGGCATCTAGAAGTTGCAACAGGTTCATTCTCACACGAATAGAGCAGCTGAAGATAAGGATTGCAGCAGATGGCAAAATATTACCCATCAGTTGTTGTTATTGTCATATTTGTGTAGCCCCTGGGGTCTGAAACTCAGATGAGCAAGAACTCTTTGCCACCATCTACTGATGAACTGGGGGAAGAGACATAATTAATTTTCACAGATAATGTTCATGACAGGATGGATACTTTTGAATTTTTGCTTACAACCCATTCAAGGATAGAAATAAAAGGAAAAACAAACTTTCATTATTTTCACAATGTTTCTGAGAAGCAAAGAAATTAGCTCATGTGTCACTGGATTAAATAGGACAGGAATTCTAGCATGGAGAGGGAAACAAATTGAAGAGCTTGATTTTCAATCTATTCCCTCTATTTTGTAATTAATTGAATTTTTCTAAGAGAAACTGGAAAATGAAGCTGTCCTGGATGAGGAGAGACAATAAAGAGGTGAAAAGATATCTTTATTCATTACCAAAAAAATGTAATTATTGCAGGAGAGAGAAAAGCCTGGAGATCCCAACCTTGTACTACACCTAATGGTGACTGTGTCTTTGGGCAAAATCGAGAGCCAGCAAAGTGCTGGGAGATGAAACAGATGAAAGCAGTGGTACAAAGAGGGCACTATCCCCAAAAGACACATCAGCACAGGGGTGACAGGTCAAGGGACAGCAGGATGGCTGCTTAGGGCACATCTTCCCTCTCCAGCCAGAGTGAATCCCACCTAAGTGCTTTCCTACTCTGAGACATCACCAGGTTCTGTTGAGGTCACCTGGGGAAGTGGCCTCATTTCCTTAGGTTTGTGAAGAGAGTCTGAAGCACATGTTTCATCACCAGAGAACTGTTATTCCATCTGGTACCTGGATTTCTTGATGCCAGCAATTTTTTTGCAGAAAAAAGTCACTTTATAAATATGTCATCACCCTACCTTATTGAGGTGCCCAGTATAAAATATTAAATAGTAGATTGTGGAGGCAGTATCACAGGAAAAAGAAACTCATCTATATCTTGCAATAACTAGGCAAGTATTTCTAGGAAATGTTCCTCTTTTTATTTGAAGGTACAATGTGCCACTTTGCAGGGATAAATGAACAGGAGGTGGATGTTGGGAGCAAGGACAAGGTCTCTAAATAGTCTCTTTTAAATAGACACGAATGTGCCATTTATGTGCTTCAAGCCATCCAGAAGCATGTAAACATGGGTAACCCATAACTGGGGCAGAATAAATATAGCCCATCTCTCCATACAGCTTCTTGACAGCTTGAAATGAAAACCTTGCCTGCCTGCAAAAGGCAGGGAAGAGAGGGACAAAGCAACTTCAGTGCAAGCAGGAGGGGAAGATATGTGTTAGCGCCAGAGCTGGCTTGCTTTCTTCTGGATTTTCCTACCACTTTTTTGGTGCAGTATCCTTGAGAAAAATCACAAAATCGGGGACTATGCTTTTTTATCTAGGGAATGCACTTGACATTAGTACAGAGGCCTTGAAGGACTGGCTTCTAACACTTTCTTTGTCCCCTTAGCAAAGATCAGCAATCAGGAGAGTGCTACTAGAGCCTGAGGTGCTCCAGACTCCGCAAAAAATGTATTTGTTTAGATTATAAATACAAAGAGAATTTCTCCTACACAGAAGGAACCTCAGCTTCCCCAATTAAATCATACTGAAATGCATAAGGTCTTCACATCACGCTTTCATCTCACTCACCATGCTCTGCCTTCTCTCTCTTGTGTTGAATTGATGCAGAGTGAAAACCAGCCCTGACTTGTTGTTTTCCTAAGGTGAAATTTTCTCTCTCTTCTTGCTGCTTTACAACAGAGGCATCTGTAAACACATCTAACTCTCGTTCTTATTGTAATAAAATCACACTGCCAACACTTCTGCTCTCTGCATCCTCAGCTTCTAGCAGGGAGCACAAGATTAAGATGGACAGTCTTAGCTATCTTGCCTTCCTTTGGTATTTCTGCATTTTTTATTGTTCCAAATAATGCAAACTCCTTAGCAGCAAGGCAAGATGCTTGGAGTCTGAAAGAGGTCCAAAAGGGCAAATAGTAAAAGAAAACTCATTAACAGAAATTTTTGAACCTCAACATTTTTAGTTCAGATGAGGTTAAGTGGTGGAAGAGAATTGGGACAAGCTTGTGGTTTTATGTACTTCAGCTTGTTCTGATTCTTATCGATAGAAATTTGATGAGCCTTGAAAACATTGTGCCGCTCTAAACTCCAAGCTTTTATGGAAAATACAAAAATAAAATCTAAACCATGTGAACCAATATTCAACAGCTGAATTATATTGCCACCTACCCTCCCCCCACCTGCTCGAACTAATATTTTCAGTCTGCCCCAGTCCCCCATTTCAGTTTTCGCCCTGCCAAAAAGTGAGATAATGTCTTCTGGTGTTTCAGGGCAGGAAGAGAAAAGTGAGTCAGCTGTGCATGCCCAAATTACTTGATGACCACATTTCGTTTTTAGCTGCCCTCATCTACATTGCTTGTCTCTGCAAAGAAAATGCAGGAACAGAAATGTTTTGCAGCTCAAACGGGGGCCACTGAATCAAAGTCATAGAATGATAGAAACTCATGTCCTTGCAATCCTGATCTGTACAGACTAATACTTCAAAATAAAAATGAATCCTCATGTCTAAAATTTCCTATCTGAGCCCTTGAGGAGGGAGATTCTTAGGCTGGATTCGAGCTGGTTTGGCCCTGTGCTACAGGGAGGAAATGGTAGACCAAAATCTTCATCCCATGGAAAGTGTTATGTCGTGTGTCCTTTCCCTGAAGATAAGTTTGGTGACATACCTTCCCCAATGATTCAGACTTCTCAGGTGTTTGGACTTTCTTTGCTGATTAGATGAGATGTCCATTAGAACTTGCTGTCAGGCAAAACTAAGCAGCTGAAAATATTCATATGATGTATTAATCAATTTAAATTACCATGGTCTATTTGTGTGTCATAATGACTTCTTAAAAGCCTTGCCTGGTGGCACAGAAATCTCAGAGGGAATACTGCTGTGCAGAGGCAAGGAGGGCATTTCTAATTAATTAAAGAACTTCCTAAATGCCATTTTCCTAACTCAGCACTCTCATGATGGTATACAGAAAAAAGTACTTAGAATTTCCTGTAACATTATCTTCTTTTCTCATGGCTTTCTACCTCAACTATTTGGACTTTTTCCCCAAAATGGTACACATTATAACCCAACCTTTCCTTGACACCTAAAAGCTAGCAAATTGTACCAATGGTAAGAGTATTTTGTAGCTTCCCGCTTTTATTACCTCTAAATGCATCATTAAGTATAAATTGATTGCAGCAGAGAGTATATTAATTGTGACAGCAGTCTAAAGCCCTGAATTTCTGCTGATACAACACTGCTTTCAGGGTGACTGCAACACTGCTTCCCCAGAAGAACCTGACTCACACTTTTGCATTGGCCCAAGGATCCAAGGGGCCCTGGAGTCCTAAAGTACAGAGGGATTATATTTCACAAGTCTGTGAAATCACATTTAGCACTCATACACCCCCAAAAAATTTTCACTTCTCAGACCCACACAGACTCTTTCATTCCCTTGTTACTCAAATTCCCATTTCTGTGCTTTTAGAAGTCATGCCATTTCCTAGATTCTTCTATAGAGCCTTATTTTTTTCTCTCTGTAGATTGTTGTGATGGGCAACAATTAAGTCCCATGTGAAGACTTGACAACCAGTGCATCCTCTTCCAGCACAGGTCATGGTAGTATGGACATAACCCAAGCTAGCTTTTAGTCACTCTATTCCAAGACTACAAGCACCAGTGCTGTTACCCTTGGAAATAAAGCACATCCTAGAGCCTATCCCAGTCCCATCCCACAGCCCTGTGGTGCCCCAGCAACTCCAGGGGCCAGCTGGGGTTGTGATGTGAATGACAACAATAAAGGCAGCTGGACAATGTGCTGCTAAATCCCACATCTAGAAGGAAAAGAGAATCAGGATTATCACCTTGGATTGTCTAAAGATGAAAGAGAAACTAAAGGAATAGCGATTGTACTTTCAGTAGCAAAATACCTCCCTTTTTAGAAGACCTTACAGTTCCAGCTAGAGGCAGAGAACACCCCTGACGTGTTTCCTCCACCTGACCACTCTGAGCGACTTCCCAGTCTGAAGTGCTTTCTTTATACACCTAAAACCAAGCATGTTCCTGGTCAGGCTGAGATGTAAAGGTAGCATTCCCCTCCTCATCACTGTCTCCAGTAAAAGCCTGCTATCAGGGCTTAGCTGCTGATTGCTGATGTGCACATGGAAAGAATGGACTGGCTGCAACCAGGTTGCTTTTAGACAAGACTTCTCATCAAAAACCTGTTGTGTTGTCAGCACTATAAAAGAGACGACTCCAGCACCAGGAGGAGATATACTTATCTTATTTACTAAGGTAAATAAGTGCAATTTGAGCTCAGTCCATTTTCTGGCTTTAGTTTGGAGATCATAGTCAGGCTAAGCCCTTCTCCAATATTGTGTCTAGCAATAAATAATAAAGGGAGCTGGCAAGCTCAACTCTAACATTTTCTGTGATCATGAACTGAACCCTGCACTCATGTTTTCCCTTTGACAGTGAACTTTCACTGCTCAGAGTGACATCTGGAATCATTCAATCCACCTGGTCTGGAGCAGTAATGCTTGAGCAAGCGAGTGATTCCGCTGTTGTCCAGACAACACCACATTGCTGTGTAACATTTTCATCTCTCCAGGAATAACAGCACAACTTCAGGCTTTTGTTTTTGTCTTGCTAGAGCTGACTTCTCCAGGTTGATGGCTTTTGACCAAGAGCATCAATGAGTTTGTTTACTCTGTGTTCGTGCAAACGTGTCCTTCTGCAATTTCCTGCAGAAAGGTAGATCTTTCAAAAGTTAACAATATGCCTCCTTGAATAGTAAACAGTTTTACATTTATTTTCAGGCCAGGTTTGAAAAGAATGCATAGTGATACATTGGGTTCTCTAAATCTTAGAATGCTATGATATAAATATACAGCATTAAAGCATGCCAAAATCAAACTTCTCCCTCAAAAGAAGTTTTTACAGCAATGAAATAAACTTGTAATAGAGACTTGGAATATTTCTTGTGCTTATATACATATACATGTATATATAATAGATATATAGTTATATACACATATATAAATCAAGCTAGTGGTAGAAATAAACTTCACTACGCAGATCCAAGCCCTTTCTGTGATCAGTTTTACCGGAGGATTTGAGCAGAGGTCTGGGTATTAACCTTCCAGTTAACTGCTTGGAAGTCTCTCATCTAATTTCATGTTCTGTTTGAATATTGAAATCACAGATGCTTTTTTGGTGAGCGTATAGGGATTTATCATTTCTGTTTTCCTCATAGAGAACAGAAAAACTGACTTCCTAAAAAAATATCTTTTTACATTGAAAAATCATTTCAAAAGGTAATTATTGACCACCTCTAAAATTGATGCCGTCTTTGAAATAATTTTTTGAAACCTACTGAGGGAAAGTAGTAATAAAAGGTCATCTCTTCACTTTTATTGCTTCTGTCTCAAATGTAAGAAACACTTTGAAGTTAAGAATTATAGTGAACCATAAAAACCTTTTACACCAAGTTGTAAATCTTTCTGGTTTATTACAATAAACATAAGGTTCAGACTTTCTTGGCATAGGTAGCTTTACTGCATCTATTCCTAACAACAGATGTCAGCTAGTGAAATCCAAATCATTGGGGTGAAAAAGTTATATAATTTTCCGTGGGTTTTACTCAATGCTGAGTGTTTGAGAAGCTCAGAGACCATAGGAAATGGTTCTTTTATACATATATAAAAAATAAAAAATTTCTTCTCTCTTTCACTATTCTATGAAATCTTTTCCCCAACTACTTTCCTGAGCAGACCTTTTTCTATTTTCCAATACTAGATCTGACATCAAAATACTTTATTTTTTATCTTAAGCATTTAAGTCAATTCAACAAAAGCGTACAGAGATTTTCACAGTTCTACTCACATGATGACTCTCTTTTCTTTGCATTAAAGAAAGAAAAAGAAGTAAAAATCCCAATGTGTAAGTACTTTGCAATTGGCAGTACTTGTTTGGAGAGAGAGTGGCTTAAAAGGGATTGAACAAACCAAAATGGATTTTTCTCACTGCAGACTCTTTCTCTTTCTTTCTAGTCCGGGATACATTTGTAATCCGTGTAGGGAATTAACTCTTCAGTTTGAATTTCTTCAAGGCCATGGCTCACTCACAGTTGGATGCACCTTGTGCCTCACCTCTCAGATACCACTGCTATTGCAAATCAGGGCCTCCCTCCTTCAGGTTTCAAGGGGAACCAAATTTTTCTTCTACTGTCAGCTTTGCACAGATCTGGGAATAACCTTGTTTGGAGTTTGGTTGAGTTTGGTTTTTTTTCAGAGGTGGAGCTGAGATGAAATGTAATATTTAAACTGCAGTCAAATTTCTGGACTGAGATATTCCAGGTTCAGTAATGTTTCACACAGAATCACAGGATGTCAGGGATTGGAAGGGACCTTGAAAGATCATCTAGTCCAAAGTTGCTTCCTTAAAAAAAATTGTGAACATACGTACTTTAGGTGCTGCTGAACCAGCAACCAGTGGAGATGGAAATCTGTGACTTAATGGCTGGAGGGCTTAGGTTCACTTCTTAAGTTATTTCCCTCCTTCATAAGGTTGACACAGCCAAGGAAGTGCAGTAAAACAACTGCCTTCTTCCATTCTTCCTCTCTCTCTCATTCACCAGAATGTGTCATTTTAAGGTGCTTATACCTCTTAATTTTTTTGCTACCTCATTCCAGACATTAATGCCTCCTCCTTATCCTGCTCCTGGGTCAGGAGAATAGACCTTACTCCCACTCCTCAGCTATAAGTGAGTCAGTTTCTGGGGCTCTGAGTACAACATCTAATTTGCCAGAGTTCAGCTGTCCTAGGAGGAGTGCTTTCCACCTGCCCTTGGCCTTTCTTGGAAGGCAGAGTTATGGTTTCAGTGATATGCTGCCCACTCACTCATGGTACACTGTGTAGAAGACCCAAGATGAGATTCAACAACTGAATGCAAGAATTTGCAGCACAGACATTTCTCAGAAAACTACTCTGGATTCTACAGTCAGTGCAGAGCTGACTGTATGGAGAGGGTGGAGTACCTAGAGCTATTCAGTCTTAGTTTGTTTGCCTAAGCACCTAAATATCATTTGAGAGTCCCTGAATTCTGTCTGTTGTGTCACCCTAAAGTAAACTCTTACATTTCATACAATCACATAGAGTCACAGAATCATTCAGGTTGGAAGACACCCCTGGGATCATCAAGTCCAACCATCGGTCCTACTCTACAAGTTCTCCCCTACACCAGATCCCGCAACACCACTTCCAATCTACTCTGAAACACAGTCAGGGATGGTGACTCCACCACTTCCCTGGGCAGCCCATTCCAGTGACTGACCACTCTTGCTGGGAAGAATTTTTTCCTCATGTCCAGCCTAACCCTACCCTGTTGTAGCTTGCAGCCATTCCCTCTCCTTCTATTGCTTATTGCCTGTGAGAAGAGACCAGCACCAACATCTTTACAATGTCCTTTCAAGTAGTTGTAGAGAGTGATGAGGTCTCCCCTCAGCCTCCTCTTCTGCAAACTAAACAGTCCCAGTTCCCTCAATCGTTCATCGTAAGATTTATTCTTGAGGCCTTTCACCAGTTTCATTGCCAGCCTCTGTACTCGCTCCAGAACCTCGATGTCTCTCTTGTGTTGAGGTGCCCAGAATCACAGAATATCAGGGATTGGAAGGGACTTTGAAAGATCATGTAGTCCAATCCCTGGTCAAAAGATTCTTGTCCTAAACTTCCCTGACTGTTGACCAGCTCCCTGTGAGCTGCAGCAGTAGCCAATGTTCAGGTATAGACACCCGGACTGAGGACACCCAGGGCACGTCTGGTTTAAGACATCTACATATAGATATCTACCTGTAGGTACATGAAAAAGAACTGGGCTATTCAGATACCTGCCTAGCATCATCAGTGTACCCTACAGCATCCTCAAAGACTTCTTCATGAAGTTGGTTGATGAAGTTGGTTGATGAGACACAGTCTTATGGGAGACCTCTACTCTTCCCAAGTGGAAGACAAAATTCACCTATATGTGAGCTACAGGATCCCACCCTGGGTGTCTGTGGACTGCGATAGCTTACGGGGGTCTAGTCAGTACATTCAGAGGAGTCGGAAACAATGCAGCTAATAGGTACCTACTTCAGCGTGAGCTAAAATTTCCCAGAGTTACATAAAATAAATTGTACTCAAACTAAAGAGTTTAAAAGGCCGAGGAGGGAGATGAGGGCTTTTATTCCTGTCTCGGTATGGCCATTTCATATCAAGTCAGTGCCAGACTCTGAATAGCAGTTTCCACTAACAGGGTTTCAAGGTTGGGTTTTGGTTTTGGGTTTTTTTTTCAGTTTGGGTGCTCTTTTCCCATAATACTACACATTTTTAAAGGGGCTCAATGGAGACTCCTCATCCACTTGTAATCTGTCTCTGACACAAGAAATAGAGGGCAAAATTGTTTCTAACCCTGTGGTTCAGAGATCTCTACCTTTTTAAAGTCCAAGAAAGAAATATGCTGCAAATTGCATACTGCAATAGCCAGAAAGAATGTGTAGTCATATAATCAGCAGCAATATGACTGTAAGAAGGCATTGGACTGCATCTAACTTTTATTGAAACACCAAAATCATCTAAAGCCTCATATCACCATGAGTATCTTTCAGACCAAATACAAGCTACAACCTGTAAAAATTAAACTAGTCATTATAAACTTAATCTGCAGTCTGAATGGCAAAATTGAAAAGCACTCAAGCATTAAACTGTGCTTCTTAAAGGTAAAATAATAAACCAATATGGTTAATAAATAAATGGCTTTAAGGATTGCTGGGAACAGGATAGCTGGGCAGAGCATTTCAGTGGAAATTGTAATGTATTATGGCTCTCAGTAAAGTGGAATGTCTTCATTAGGCTGCTTTTGCCACAAGCTGGTTCGTATCTATTATTGGCTTTGTGGAGAATCTTATGCACCCTTTCTGGTTTGGCTGTGGGTGGTTTTTTTTTGTTGTTGTTGTTGTTGTTGTTGTTTTGGGGGAGTTTTGATTATTTTTTTTTAATTTAAGAATCATAGAATCATAGAATCATAGAATCATTTAGGTTGGAAGAGACCCCTGGGATCATCAAGTCCAACCATCAGCCCTACTCTACAAGTTCTCCCCTACACCAGATCCCTCAACACCACATCCAATCTGCTCTGAAACACAGTCAAGGAGGGGGATTCCACCACCTCCCTGGGCAGCTGATTCCACTGACTGACCACTCTCTCCGTGAAAAACTTTTTCCTAATATCCAGCCTAACCCTACCCTGCTGCAGCTTGCAGCCATTCCCTCTTGTCCTGTCGCTCATTGCCCGTGAGAGGAGACCAGCACCAATATCTCTACAGTGCCCTTTCAAGCAGTTGTAGAGAGTGATGAGGTCTCCCCTCAGCCTCCTCTTCCTCAGACTAAACAACCCCAACTCCCTCAATCGATCCTCATAAGCCTTATTCTCCAGGCCTCTCACCAGCTTTGTTGCCCTCCTCTGTACTCGCTCCAGCACCTCGATATCTCTCTTGTGCTGAGGTGCCCAGAACTGGACACAAGACTCAAGTTGTGAAAGAAAGTGCGTGACTTTGTCAATGTGAAGTGCTGCTCGGAAACCAACTAACTCATCCTTAAAATACATACCCTGCCTGACAGTAAAGTTAATTAATGCTTAGTAATACACTTTTTGTTGTTGTTGTTCATTAGGCAAAGGTTTTTATTAGGTTATCTCTATTCTAATTGGTTCTCTTAATGAAGGTGATCTTGGCTACAGGGTTCATAAATAGTCATTGTATAGGATGAGAACAATAGAAATAAGCCTGTGTTCCAGACTCTTAAATCTGACATGGTACAATAACTCACAGAGGTTAAAATCTGCCTTGTGGCACTGTATCTGAAAAAGAAATCTCTAAGTTCTTTCATCATCTTTGATAACATATGCAACATCGGTTGCGACACCTTCACCTTCAACATGACTTTATCGTATGATCAGTTGTTCGTTTTAATGAACTGTTGCTGAACTGAAGAGTATGAGCTACTCTTTTGTGCTGAACTGTGCTTAAACGATTAAAATGGGACCATCTGAGGGTTACAGAGGTGTTGGCCGTAGGCTGGGCTCTGAAGTATTTACTCAGCTGAAATCCCACCTTATCTCAAGTGAGGCTTCATGGATTTCAAGCAGTAGGGTCACTAATTCACTGCAGGTGCTTTGCAGAATGACTTAGCTGCATGTATAAGGTTTGGAGATGTCTGTTTAGGGTCTTAATCACCACTACATTTGTGGCCCCCTTTTACCACATTGTTAAGACATCATTATCCTGAAAACAGTTCTACAACATGCATGAAATCAACACTGAGGTACTTTGCTGAATAGTGACCAGATTAGAAAGAAGAAAAAAAAGAAGAAGAAGAAGAAAGGCAGAATCAGAATCTAGCTTTTCTCTTTATCTCAATGAAAAGGGGGTTAACACTTGCATTTACAGATGATGGCTATGCTTTATGCCTACACTTTAGCAGCAGAGAAAATACTGCAGGTGAGGAAAACGGGTTATCATGAGCTGAGTAACTAAGTTTGTAAAGAGATTACAATATAGTTGGGATTCTGATCCCTGTTTTCTCAGATCCAATGATTGCATAAGATTCTTGAGCTCAGAGACAAAAAGCAACAGAAACAAAATGAGAAGTGTAAACAAAATGACAATTATTTGTCACTATTGAGACTGTTTTCCAGCACAACCTTCTGACTTTGTAAAGAGCAGAGGTCCACTATGCCACTCCATGTATACAGAGATGCAACATGTTTAATCACTCTAGTATAACCACAAAGGCACATTATCTGACTGTATGCCTGCTCCTGCCATGTTGCAAAGTGCTTGTAACTTAAGAGAGATCTCTCCTCCTGATAGCCACATTTTGCTTTCAAAAGAGGAGAAAAAAACACTGTGATGCTGAAGTTGTTTCCACAGCTCTGGCTATCTAATCTATCCATAATTGTTACCAAATAGTTGGATTCTTTTGCAGGTGAAATCCAACTAGGCTGAACTTCAACTAAAAGGTCCAGAGAGTTTTCTTTTTTCCTCTTTGATTTGATTATATTTGTCCCTTCCCAGTAAATTCTATGTTAAAACAACCTGAAAATTTTCCATGTGAAATCCCTTTCACTTTCCTCACTTCACCTCCTAACCCGTCTAATTGTGAGCAATTATGGATAGGGCTGTTGCTTGGTTATGATGTGAAACCCAGACCACATTTCCTCAGTTTGTTATCCTGTCAGCTCTTCTGACCTTGAAGCTTTAGCAAAAGTCCCAAATAAGGCAAAGTTGCATGTCATTTGGGACCTTAACAACAGCATTTTTGGCTACTTTGTCTTTCTCTTAACCATAGATATTTTCCCCCATTATCTGGAATTTAGGCTAATTTTGGCCTAATTAAGCAGTACTCATTTACTGTTCACTATCATTAGCTTCAGCTGATCCCATGGAGGGTGGAATGGCCAGGCACCCCAATTAAACAGAGTTCATTGCAATATATTTCACATGAATGGAGGCAAAAGAGGACAATTTCATATGCAAGGACATATTTCCCAAAGGACTGCTAAAAAACACTTCATCTATTTTTTTTTTTAAGACTGACATTATTCCTTTGTCCAAGTTCCATAATGCTTCTGGCGTTATTATTTGTGAGACAATAGCCATTGAGATGACACTCTGCTGTGGATTTCCTGTCTCAAAGTCTCTTGGAAGAGAGATGCATGTCTTCCCTTGAAGGGGAGGGAGGCATCAAGGCTTCTCAGGATCCTTAAAGAAGTCTGACAGGAAAGTAGATGCTTGATGAGATACCAGGACTGCAGGCTGACATATGCAGAGAAAAATGAGATGAAGTCACAATGTATTTCAGCAAAACCGTCTTTATGTTTTATTTAAAATGCCTTTGTATGTTTGTTTCTCTGAATTCAGGTTCAGCTGCAACCATCTTATGAAACTGAAACTACAAACAGGTTCAATGTGATCCTAATATGAGCTGATGCCTGTATGTGCTGCATAAATGCATATATGTGAAAAACACTGTGACAGTCCAGTGCCTTACAGTCTTGTCGATTTATAGACATATGACGAAGCATTTTCTTCAGAATTAGCAGATAACTGCTGTCGTTCACACCGGGTGTGAGTTACCATTAATATATGGGGCATCTTGAAAACAAACCCAAACAATTTTATATGGGAAGACTGCATTACTTTGTCTAACCTTCAAATTATGATACAATAGGCAATATCTCATTAACATGTTCCCAAGTTGAGCAACAATTGCCAAGAGATTTCTCGGTGAAAGTCCACCTCATTTTAAGTGTGGACAATATGATACAAACATTTTTAATAGTGTCATGAAACTGGGAATGTCTTTATTTAATTTTATGGCGACCAAGAGGATGACATTTCCTAAGGCTAAAGTGGGAGTTACATTCTTCTACAGTGGGAGCCTCTGATGGCTTTGAACAATGTTGCACAAGGGGAAACAGTGGTTTACTTCTCCCCATTCAACACTAAGTTTCTCTGGTGACCTGATCCTATTTCAGCATGAAGGAAGTACACTCTGTCTGATTGCAGAAGTTGATTAATTAACTGACAACCAAAGCACGTTAAAAATAAAAAATTAAAAAAAATGAAAAAAAAGATTACTTTCAGAGATGCTTACAGAGAGGATTGTGTTGCTTCTTTGTTCTAAAGATAAGGTAGAGAAGAAAACCCATAGGTTTGAGTTTGCTGCCAGATTGGGGAGATCACGGGTGTGTGGCAGTTTAGCAAATCAGCTAGATGCTGTTCAGTTAAAAGCACGGGACTTAAACTGACAAAAGACATTATCAGCCACTAGATTTTCCAAGACTTTCCACGTGACCTTACCTTCTCTCTGCCTCAGTCCTGTAAAATGAGGATCATTTCACTGCCTCTATTTTTTTTGTTTCTTTTCTATTTAGGTCTTCAGTGCAGAGGCTGCTTCTTGCTCTGTATTTGTACAATACCCTGGAAAACAATACCCTGAGCTCAGCTCAGCCCATTAGATAAATCACAGCAAACATTTTCCATCCAGCCATTAATAAACAGCATTATCTTTCCTCCTTATTAACTGGATGTCTTTCATTCTGAGTTAAGAACTCTTTTCTTCATCTTTGTTTTGCAGCAGTTTGCAGATAATGTAGTTTGAATAATTTTTTTTTTTCCAAAATGGATAAGCAAAGAAAGACAAACTGGTTACCATGCCTCAGCAAGGCTCCATTTAAGAACTCAATGATACAAACAAACCAGAAAGATGAATGTAAATGGTGTTCCAATTATGTGGGACCCAGGATGTCTCCATGGGTACATTATAGGATGCCGTGGAGGTGGTAATGTTGAAGAGGTAGCTAGGAATAGCCTGCAGCATTAAAAATTTAAGCCTGCAACTCGTTCACAGCTGTGACTGTGCATGCACTGGGAGAGAAATGACACAATTGAAAACAGAATGGGCATATGTCTGCCAAACTCATCCTGAGGAAGAGA
>VZTM01013345.1:32346-68263 GCA_013400555.1 Jacana jacana
CAATTTTTTTCAAGAGCTGGATGCACTTACTATGATGAAGCAATCACTCATCAGTGGAAATAAACCCCAGCTAGAGGAGGTGGAGGGAAATGTTCAAGCATTTGAATGCATACAGGGAGCAACTCTGCCTTAGAGTAGCCTGCCAACAGAAACTACCTGAAAGACCGTAGCAACAGACATTCCACAGAGCTCTCAGTTGTCACAGAATCACAGAATGGTAGNCATGATACAACAACAATGGGCTGTAAGACAGCTTGTGTTAAAGATTTGCTTAAAAGCCACATCCTGTGACATGTTCAGGGTAGCCAGTTCCCATTCTGTTCAGCCTGAAGTTTTACATGAGTGAAAACATGCAAAAAACATCTGTGGCCTTGCTTGGTATTTCCTCAGCCCAGTCCTCGCAATGGGTGTCATTTTATTGTTTTTACTGTTCACAGATGATTCATCTCCAAGAAAATAAAAGACAAAGGCTGCTTCATAAGGTTGCAAGGTGGTCAGGATATTTATTTCATTGTCTTTAGTTTTGAGTGATTGCTGCACTCTGACTACTCAAAAGTGCCACACAGCCACTACAACAGGGCTCTGTTTCTGTGTCCCTGTGGCAAGTATCTCCTCACACATTCTAGGAGAAGACAAAAAGTTTTCTACAAAGATACAAACACCTCTGGATAATCAATCTTTCTTCCTTTCTTTCTTTCATTCTTTCTTTCTTCAGACTGCAAGGATTACCCTGTCACAGGGTGGGTAGAGGAGAAGAATGGTCAGACACCAGGTAGAAGCTTCAGCAAAAAGTTAAGTTGCTTTCTCTTAGACTTTCAGGTCCCTTAACTCAGGTCCTGAATTGAAACCTTTGCCTGAAGCCAGGTACCTAAGTTTTGTGTATTCAAATAAAGGAGAAAACCACATTTTTGAGCACATGATGGCTTAGGGATGGAAGTAGGATTCTGATTTTTAATGCAACCTCAGTATAACATTAATCAAAGACGTGATTCCAGCTCTCATTTGACTGCTTGGCTGCAGGGGTGGGTATTCAAATAGCTGTTTTGGATAATGGAATTAAGCCCCAGCACCCTTTCTGACAGGTGATACCTTATGAAGTCAGTTGAGACAGTGACCAGCTTAGGATCTTTGAATTAAAAGTGGAAAGATCACCCTAAAGGAAGGCTGACTGAAAAAGGAAGGCCAGAAGCAATATTTGAGACTGAAAAGAGAGAAGCTGTCTATTCCTGAGTGGGAAGAAAAGGAATCTCTGAAATCTTCACATGGGACACAAGCCTGAAGGAGGTTTAAAGGATTTCACATTCATAAGCCTACAAAATACTTTGAGAAGTGTTAAATTTAGTTCCACAAAGATCTTACAGCTTTTCCAGGTGTGGTTCAAATTCAGATATTTGGTGCCTCTCACACAGCTGTAGCCTCCAAAATTAAACAAATACAGGTGAAGAGCCACTGGACTTTTACAGCCAGGTTTGTTAGCTCCCAGAAATGTTTTATGCCCTGAGTACAAACACTAGTTTATGTTTTAAATGCAAGGCTGTTAACTATAGATGTAGATCTACTAATATATACGGAAAAATTCAAGCCATGGCAAGCATAAAAGGTCACTAATGCTCTTCAGCGAGTTACTAATAAAAAGTTCCAGGGAATGATTTTGACTTCAGTTTGGTTATTTTTTTATTTATAAGACATTTTTTTTATTTTCCTTTGACACCCAAAGGAAAATTTGAGATGAAAATATCTCTTTTTAACATGGTAAGGTGTCCTGGATCCATTCACCCAACACTTCACCAGATGGAAGTGCTTCTAATCTTCTATATCAAGTAGTTTCGACTTCAGTACAGTTACTTTTGACTTTGAAGAAAATAAGACCAGAATTAGGTCCTTGATGTTCTTTGGGCTAACAGCAACCCATGTACCAGGAGTGGTGAACTCTTACTTCAAATAGATAACTCTCTCCTCCATCCTTTACTTTACTTTACATTGCTTTGTCTGACCAGTTATCTGGTTAACATTACTTCTTGAAACTGGTTGTATTTACACAGCAGATTCCTGAGCCTGCAGATTATGAAAAGAAACTCACCTTTTCTTAGTGGAAAGCTGCTGCTGGAGTCCCACAAGTAACACAAGCAACACTTTTTTCTTTTAAAGAAATATAAAGGGAAAAAAAAAAACCAAACCCCCTCAACACCCACAAACAAACAAAAAAGACCAACAAGAAAACCAAACCAACCAAACAAACAAACAAAGGAAAAAAATCTTTAATCTTTGGGGTTCTTGAAGGCAAAAAGTTCTCAAAAGCCATCAAGGGACAGCACTTGCTGCCATAGGTTTAGCTCATGTGCTGTACCGGTTTTTTGATGATGTCCTGCACAAGGCTTCTTTTCATGCAAGGGTACCATTTATTATAGTGCATTGCAATGAGGTAAACATCCTTCTCTATGATCTAAGGGCCCTAATGTCTTTTCCTTACATATTTGGAAAAGCTTTTGACTTACGTCAATGTTTCTGAGTATACGTGGGTTGACTGTTTTTTCCCCTGATGAGTGCTGGGGCTCACACTCCCAGCACGACTGCCAGTCCAGTTTGAAATCTGCCCTTCCATCAGTTGCAAGAGCTTTCCCCTTGCCACAATCAATAGCTTTTCAGCATCATATTTGTTTCTAAATTTGTTGTAAATCCAATAAGTATTAGAAATCCACACTGTATAAGGTGGATGCATCCTAAATCTGGACACCTTTTCTTCAAAATAGGAAGAATGGGGACTCCATGATAAAATTAAGATGACAGAAGATAAATCCCAGCCTGTTTACTTGAGCTTAAAAGTCCAAGAAAAAGAGGGGATTATCCTATTCAGCATCACTTCTAATACCTTAAAACAATGTCTATCAATCAGAACCATCCTATTTGCTTTAATACAAATCTCAAATAAAATGAATCTTGTTCAACTTGAAAAAGTTCTTTTTAACAAGTTTATTTTTGAATTATTTTTGTGTATTTTCTTTGGTACGATACTTATGAAACTGCCTGGAAATACTGGTATTTTCCTTTGCAGAAACATCCCTCAGGAAATTAGATAGACCGTTGAACTTCTAGGGGTCTTGACTGACCAAATCAATTAAGTAAAAATAAAATACAGATAAAACAATACATAGCTCACACAGAACAATGAATGTCATGTAGCCTCAAAGTTACTCTACTAAATGAAGACAACGGCTTTATAATTAAATGACTAAACACTACAATAGCAGTTAAACAGGTTTCCTCTCTAGGGCCTGTGATGGTGATAATCAGGTATTTATCATATTACAGCAATATTACATGCACTTTTTGTAGTAGGACTGTGAGAAGCATGTCAAAATAGATGCTCCCTGGCCTGAAAAGTACATGTACTTTTGATGCTGAAATATCAAAGGCAATATTTGTCTGTTTGGCAAGAGAGATTTTGTGCACTAATGTAAGTAACAGGGTCTTTTCAGCTGGACTAGATGTTCGTTTGGTTTTGAGAAGAACGTGATAAGCTTTGGGGATTAGGAAGAAAATAAATCTGGCGTTTTCAAAAATTTGCTCCAGAGGTGTTTTGAGCTTGATAAAGTCTTTATTCAATACAGACTCATGCATGGAAATGTGTTGAATATTTGTTTTAAAATTCAAAAAACATCCCTTAGACGTCTGTTCAGCTTTGAAAGAAGAGAATTATTAAAGTGAGTATACGAATTGAAGCAGAGGTATCCATGATAGTTACAACAGCTCCATGCTGATAATTTCTGGGAAGGGAGGAATGTTTCCCCATGCTCACTTTGTCCAACTTTCTGAGAGTACCAGGGATGAAAATCAAGGGGTTTTTTTCAGGATTTGAAGCAGCCCTTGAGTTTATAATGAGGCATCCAGAGGTGGAAATTACTCCATTTAAATAGCCTGCCATTTTCTGTCTTCCTCTGAGGGATGATTCTGGCTTCTGTCAATTACAAACTACCAGGGGCATGATCCAGTGCCAGGCTGGCAGGTCCACTGTCCCGCAGCAGCAAGAGGGAAGATGGCTGTGAGGGAAGCCAGCTAAGCATGAAATGGTTCACCTAACATGGTGTGAAGCAAAGGGAAACCTTCCCGTGACTTTGTTGAAACCATTGTTTGAACCCAAAGTGCTGTGAAATAGACTTGGGACATGACCCTGGAGATAACATTAGTAAATTGTCTACAGACTTCCCCTCCAGGAAACAGCTAGGACTTCATCCTACGAATAGGGCAGGCAAATTCTGTGGTTTCATTGACTGCTGAAAATGTAAGGTGATTAGGACAGTTCTCTGGAGCTGAGGCCGGCTGATGTGGAAAGGCACTCTCTTATTCTTCAGAAACAGACTGGCTTACTGGAAAAACATTTGGACTCCCTATTAGAAATGGTCCTCAGCTCGTGCTTGGCCCAGGGGTAGTCAAGGAGCTGGTTTGGGCCAAGATGGTGCTAGGGGCCATTCCAGCAGCGTGTGGATGATTGCACCCAACTGCCTGTGAACATACCCTGGCACTGTTTGGTTTACTGTGCACAGGCCATAGACGAAGTGGAGATACTTGCCTTTGTGTACCCTGGTAGTAAACATGGGTAAGATCTGAGCTCCTCCATCCTGGAAAGTATCTGAGGCAAATATTGGCTGAAAAGGTCTTAGTGCAAGCTCTCTGTGCTCCACAGAGGACAGGGAAGAATCACTCTGCTGCCCAGTGCTGGCCTGTCACGGGCAGAAGGCATATTTATTGTATAACAGATCATTCACTGCAACGCACCTCCAGTGCACTGTGACATCTTGTGACTCCTGTTGTGTGCCCACACGATGCAGAGAAACTGGATTCTTTCAGATGGATTCATTCCACTTTGACAAGCAAAAGACATGGCACAGTCAATATCTCAGTCCCTCTATCTGTCACAGTGGCTTTTCATGCCATTCAGTTCCTCTCTGCACTGAAGAGTGCTGCTGGTGGCACTTCGCAGGTGTCTGTGACAGTGACAGATTAGGAGCTTCTTCACCGTTTTGATATCAAATGAGCCTTGCATATGCCTCCTGTTAAACATGAACCTAAACAGCAGGATTAATAAGAATAGCAACTGGATCCTGTTAGTGTTGAAATAAATCAGATGTGTCTGCCAAGTCCAGATGAAAAACAGGCAATTTATTTAGTAACATGAGTAACAGTTTTTGAACCCTGGTTTTAGGGCTATCTCCAAGGAAACAGGCAATGGGGAGTAGGTAAAACTTAGGTGCGTAAATCCAAACCCCTCCCATTCAAGACTACTTCACTCTTTGCTTTCATGGCTCAGATACCTCAGTTGTATTTCTGTGTTTCATTCTGTGCAGGACTGGACAGATTCACAGGCTACACAAAACCTTGTCTACCTGCCCTGAAGCTTCTCAGAAGACAACTGCCTTGAAAGTCTGTCATCAGACTTCAGATAAGTTTAGCTGCACCATCTGCTTTCACAGGTAGATATGCCTAGCCATTGGGAAAGGAAGAAAATTAGGCAACATTTGGGATGAGGGATAAAATATATGAAGTTCTTGGGGGACAGGAAAGTGCCTCTCAGTGAGAGCCCTAAGCTCTAGACTGCAAGGAAACTCACACATATTCTTTTCTCTAAAAGTAATTCTGGAATCATAGACTCACACAAGTCTGTAATGGAATTCTGGATGTCATCTACTTCAGTCCTCGGCTCAAAGCAGGTCCAACTTCTAAGCTAGTTCAGGTTGCACAGGGCATTGTCCAGTCGAGATTCCAGAATCTCCAAAGACAGTGATATTGTAACTTCTTCATTTTTTTTTTCCCCACAAGAGAGAATAGCTTCAGAAGGAGGAACAGAAACCCCTCTCCTCCCCAGACCCAAATAGGTAGATTATGTTCTTGGAGGTGGCTTCAAATAACTCTATGCACCTGTGAGACTGGAACCCGCTCTCCCACATGGTGTGCTCAGCAGTGAAACGCATATAAAGGTGTGTCACCAAAATTGCTCTCTAGTAATAAATCAGATGTCTTGAATTGGTGAGACAAACTAAAGACCTTTAGCAGAAAGTGAACACTGCCCAGATAAGCATCCACACCTTGAGGAGAGGTGAGATTTAGCATATGCCCTTTTCTCCAGTGTTTTGCTCACCATAGAGATGGCCTCAGTTGATGTTATGGCTGCTCCAAAGTGCCTGGCTCCCTTTGTGATGATATGTGGAGGGACCAGACACATGTCTCCAAGGTGTGAATTGGTCTAGTAGCCAAATCCTGGAAATAGAAATGTCTCTAATTCCATTTTATAGTATTCAGCCCTTTGGATTTAATCCTAAGAGATTCACTCAGGCCTGTGCTGTGAATTTACTGCAGAGCTCAGAATAAAATGCAGAAGCCCTGGCTTTCCAGTGCCAAGCACTGAAGCATTACTCCTCTGGGTCAGGCAATGAACAAGCTAGAAAAGCCTTTGAGACTCCGAGCGTGATTAATAGACCTAAAGCTCCAGCTTGGAGCCAGATGGAGAACACACACTCCTGCTCTTTATGTTTGCATACATACAGGTGCTGCTCTCAAGGAGCTTGTCAGCTGCTGGCTTTCAGGGAGCTGACAGATCTACCCCAACACCGTTTGACTAAGTGTGCAAGCTTGATGTGGAGATTAACCAAGATAGCCCTTTAATAACATCATCAGCTGGGTGATCATGCTGACTGATGGCAAGAACTGGGCAGGGTTAAATATGTATGCAAAGAGAATTTTTATGGCCCTCTTTGCAGGTACTTGCATTCACACCAATATATGCAGGTGTACCCCATGCTACCCAACCACACATTTCTGTCACCAACCTGACTCCCTGTCAGACACTGGGCACGAATTCCTGGCAGCTGATCAACCGCTAGTGCCAACCTTCTTGCAATTTACTGCATGATGGTTTGATTTACCACGTTTCCAAACATGTATCTCATCTGCTTTGTCAGGCCTGTCCAGGCAAATCCTGTACCAGACCAAGGCCTACTGAAATACCTTAAATGTGTTTTCTAATAGGCAAAGACCCTTCAACACATGCCAGTAAATTACCAGGCTGTGCATTTTAACTCTCTGTGGCCTTGACAGCTCTTGTTAGACACATTTTGGGCAAATACAAGGCAGCCTGTCAGATTAACAAGGCCCTGGCAAGTTTTGTGCAATAAAAACCTTTTCATGAAAGCCAGAGAGAGAGGGAGCTGACAGAAGAAACAAACACTTTCTAATGGCAGAGATTTGAGACAAATTAACAAACATCAAAAAGCCGCTTTGATCAAATGAAACAACGAGGTAAAGTGTTCCCTGGTTTCTTTATGAAAGTGAAGTACAGATTCTAAAGTGTACCTGGAACAGGGGAAAATGTTGGAATGAATGTGGTTGGATGCGATAATTCCCTCCCCTAAGTAAACGTTGGCTCTTCTGTACTTACCAGCAGGACAATTATTGCAGTGAGTGTTGCTGTGTGCTGTTCAGTAAGTGATTCTTTGCAATCCCAACTGAGATACTGAGGTGTGCGGGGGTCTGTCTGAAAGGATGATCCAGTAGCCAAAGCTTTGACCATTTGCAAGGGTCACCTGAAAGCCAGTCTTAGCTCTGTCAATAACCTGCTGTGGGACTTCGGGTAGAACTTCAGCTTCTTTGCCCGTTTAGTACTAATCTTGTCTATTCTGCTAAGAAACTAGCAATGCAAAACCTTTCCTTTTTTTATGCTAGATTTCCTTTTGTGTGCCTGTATGAGACCCAGAAGTGCCACCATGCTCTCAGTTGCATCTTTGAATGCTGCTGCTAAAAGAGAAAAGGTAGAATGTGAAGTGCCAAAGTAGATTGGCATCATTTGGGAATAAAGGGGTGTTTCCAGCAGGAACCTATTTTATCACTATAGTTGCTGAACAAATTGGTTTGTCTTCTTTCCTGGGTTGCTTTTAATTAAAGTGGAATACTTTCAAAAGTAATTATATTTGTGATAATTCATAATTACTTCTAGAGAATCAGCTTGCTGTCTTCTCTTTCTCTCCTTTAAGAGTGAAGTTTGATGTCTTTCCTCATATGAAGCTCATTACATATACATATACATATACATATACATATACATATACATATACATATACATATACATATACATATACATATACATATACATATACATATACATATACATATACATATACCTGATGTATATGTGCATATATACATCAGGGCAATGAGACAAGAAATGATGGGGAAGAGAATTATATGCCAGGGAACTAAAAAAAAGAAAGTAATAAGCAAAATACTTCCAATATTTTCTTCTAATCTTTTCTTTATTCATTACTCACACTCAGAGAGCAATCTGAACTTCCTGAAACATCATCACTTCAAGAAATTTCCAGAAAGAAAGCTTTGTATTTTTTTTGTGAGTTTTTCTGCTTTTGTCTAGATACTTGTTTTCTCCTGCTCTGTGCCAGTATTCTTGGTTTTCTGCCACCAGGGACGCTTTCCCATCTCACACAAGAAATAATTGCAACAGGAGGTTTGGTTGTCCTGGGATCAGAGCCCACACCAGCTTTTGAGGAAGCTGACATCTGGGCTGCAACCACAGCTCTGCTGACTCATCTCCAGCCATGAAGATGGACTGCAGCCTCCCTCTCCAGCCAGTGTTACATGGAATGCTGGACCAGCTTCACCCCCAGCAGGCCACCCCAGTCGGTGCTGGTTGAACACCTATACAGCAGGAGATGGAAGGAGGTAAAAAAGCTGCCTTGGCTGTCCCCTTCCCTCCCTCTTAAATCTCTGCCTGCTGCCTTCCAGACATGTAGAGAAAATTAATTTGGGATTCAAGCATCTGGAGAGCAGTGGATAAAAGGTGCTCTAAGAGAACATATCGTTACAGATGTTCCTCTCCTTACTGCTGCAGCAAGTCAAGATAAAAACATACTGCATAAACTGTGACGTGCCTGAAATCTAATGCAAACTATTCCCTTTCAAAAAAACCCTGGAAGCTCAAACTGTGTCTTGCAGGCAGATGGGGAAGAGAAATGCTCTCTTTTTCTTTTTTTTTTTTCTCCTTTTTTTTTATTTTATTATTGTATTATTAAAGATAAAATTGTGCCTGGGGACATGCAAAAAATGTGGAGCTGAGGAATGTGCATGAAGCAGATAACACCATTTCCCTCCACTAGGAGGGAAGCATATATAATAACAGGAACTTTATTCATTAACTTAGAGAAAATAATGATTGCATTCGTGAGGCTAAAGGATATGAAATACCTTCTGCCATCCAATAAAGGAGGCTCTAGGCAGTGCTAGGACCTGGAAGAAGTTCCTACTGGAAGAAATAGCAGATGAAGGCAGGAGTAAGAGGAGGGAAACCATTCCCAGATGGTAATACTTTATTTTTTTTATTTGGAAAAGTTAATATTATTCCAAGTTTTATACCCTGAAGAAGAAACCACTTGAGGCAATGCCATATTCTTGGCTCCCTGGTGGGTTAAATAAAATTGTAGTCTCAATGCTTTTTATTTATTTAACAGACAGCTCCTCAGGAACAGTATAATACTGATGCCCTTAGGCTGGCTATTTGATCCAGTATGTGACCTGATACATCTGCTACTTTCCCAATCCTTCACATATACGGGGAAAATCAGAGTTGTCCCACATTCCTGCAATGTAGGAATGAACAGGAGCTGACCACAGCAAATATGTCATGGAAATATTCTGCAATAATTTTCCCATCTAAAGCAGAGGTTTTCTTGGAAGGTCATGGAAGGAACAGGGCTGAGCTGCACCTCACCCAGGATTTCATAGGAGGATAAATCCTATCTGTTCCACCAGTTCTACCACCATTAAGTCTGGAGTCAGGACACTTTATCGTGTGGGATCAATTGCATGCTACAGCATTTTCTTCCTTCTTTTAAGCCTGGACCCTCTATTTCTTACTCAGGTTCCACACAGCCGGCTGAAAGGAGTAGTGTGTTCCATGGTACATCAGTCAGGCTGGAAGAACAGAAGGTTGGAGAGAAGAAAGCTCACAAATTGTCAACTCTCATTTGGCTCTTAACAAAACACCTGGATTCACAGAAGAAAAAAAAAAAGAATGAAAGAAAAAAAAAAAGCACTATCTGATGAGTGTTAAATGAACAGAGGGAATGGATATTTGCTCTGTAAAATTGAGTTGTAGTTGGGAATGGAACAATTTTTCATTGGAGCAGCAGATAACAGATGATTACTCCTGCTTTTTACCAGGTTCACTCCAATGCAGATGGATAACAAGATAACAGAAGGCCTGAGGCCTAAGCAAATATGTTTGAGTTTTGGTCCACTCAAGCATTGACCTGTTGAAGCCTTGACATTTTCCTGACCCCTTCCTGACCATGGCTATTCCAAGCTTCCAACAAGTGCTCCTGGATGAAGTCTCTAGGCCTGACTGGTACTCAGATGGAAGACCACATGCAGATCTCAAGTAATGTGTAATAAGTCAAGCAACAAGCAAACACTAGACTTCAAATCCCAGGCAGGATGAAAAACTATGTTCCAGCCCTGTTGTGACTCCAGAGAAGGCATGAGGAGGTCACCTGCTTGTGCAGCTATGGAGGAAATGGGAACTCAGTCCCAGGCACAATTCACATGAAAGATTCAGCTTCTCTGTGCTGCAAAATTTGCTGGATACCACTATGAGTTATTTAATTTGTAAAACAGAGATTGTCAAACTGAGGTCACTACTAATAAAGCAATAGGAAGGGTAATCTGGCAGTAACGTCAGTGGCTGGTCTTAATTTAGGACCTCCGGGTTCTTCAATTCGCTCTGTGGAAGTCATTGATGGAACTGCACAGGACTTTCTTGGAACAAGTAGTTCCTAGAAAAAGACAACAAGGCCCTTCTGAACCAGTGGGGACTTGTATCCCCACTGGACTAAATCCCCAGTTTCTGTATCTATCTCCATCTCTTCTGCTACTTCATGGGGTCAGTAAATTGTAAGCAGCTTTGAGGAATCACGTAGACTCTAAACATAGGGCAGAGGGGATATAAACCACTCTTCTACTTCCCTGCATCCTTAAATTGAAGGATACACTGTGTTGTCCTTTAGAAGTCAAACAATGTGTGGACTGAGTCTGTAGTTGCCGATCTTCCACGGAGCATCCTTTCCTGAAAAAGAACATTTCTTGCAATGGAGAATGGGAAGTTGACACTGAGGTCCGAATAAGAGGGCTAACAGTCCTCGAACATATCTGTGTCAAAACCCTGTCCCACCTGGAGTCACTCTAGTTCGCTGGGAACCTCAGCAGATCAGGGGAAAGCAGTTCCTTTGTGAACAGGATTTTCTCTACTGCATTGCTTCCAGGCTGTAGTCGCACAGCAACATTTCTGTGACAGTCTCAATGCCCCTACTTTGATTTTGCTGAAAAATGTTTTTCCCGTGACTTTAACTTTGACCATAACATTCAAGACTCCAAGTGCAGTTAAATTCCGCCTCTAAGCTCTAGTTTATACAGGTTGAACACTCCATAAAGATATGGAGGTCCTTGGCTCCTTGAATTGTATTTGAACCACATACTTGGTTTGTGTCCTACAGGTTCAGGTCAAGTGTTTATTTCATTTTACTCCTAGCTGAGATGGGGAACTGTTAAGCCTGTCTCCTCTTCCTCCCACAAAAAGCAGTTTCTTTTATTCTTGCAATGCTCTATGATAATATACTTCTGCACAGTGGGACATTGCTGTGTTATATGAGCCTGGGGCTGATGATGTGAGGCACACTGTCCTGCCTATGCCCGAGTGCCACGTGATGTCTGTCAGTAGCAGGAATGACTGTCTGGTCACTCTGAACTGGAAAGGACTTTCAAAGTCACCAAATCCAGCCAGCTACAGTTGCAGAGAACTATAAGCCTCCCACAAAATTGATCAAGCTCCCTCCAGAGTAGCAGCTGCCTGATTTTTCCTTCAGCAATACCAAGGTTACATTATTCCACTGACTCCTTTAGTTTCCATTATCCATGGGTAATTTCTTCCCAGTCCTCTTTGTGTCAATAAATATTCCTCGTCAAAACAGTTTCTTGTTCACAATTTTACAAAGGTTATCAGCAATGTTATCCTACAGGCTGTCTCTGTACTGGCCAACATACTCCTTCTGTGGCAATAAGGAAGGGAACTTAACATTATTTCATATATCACTCTGTTATGAACTATGCCTGATTACACAACATCCAAAGCAGGGAACAGGACAACGTATCGAGGGAAAGTTTTTATTTATGATGCCATGGAAATGTCATCCATGATTCACTGTGTGGAATTCTCCTAGAACAGGAAACAAAAGCATAGTGCATAGAAAACAGTGACAAACATCAAGCTGATAAATACTCCTAATTACTTTAGAATAGCTTGTTTTTTTCCCCCATTAGCTTGCTCCCTAACCTTTTTTTACTAAAAATAAATTTCCATGAATCACAACTGTATCACCATAATGAGTGCGAGGAAACATCAGTTTATGTAAGACCAAGTTAAGTAACAGGAAGCATCCATTAAGTATAATCTAATTACACTTTGTTCCCCAGCAGAAGGGATAGGTTTAATGTTTTTTTATAAGAGTGAAAAGCAGTGTATAAACATGGGAAACTCAGGGAGAGAATCACATCATCTACTATTTGGCTCTGTGGAGCCAAGAAACTAATTGAAACTACCTGAGACAACAGTTTCTCTGCTGACACTGCTGGGAGTATAGTTCTTAACCAAACACTTACATCAAATGCCTAAAGCTGTGCAGCTTGACACCTTCCTTCCCAGTCAAAACTAACGCCACAAAAGGCTTCTTTTCCAAAGCAGACATTCCTAAAACAGCAGCCCAGAACTCTGAAATACGCCCAAAGCTCCTACCATTTAAAAATGTCAATATGTTTGTGCTCCTGGAACTCCACAAAGGGATGATGAGTCATAAAATTTGTGCCAACAAAGACTGTTATCAACATCTTGTTCACCTTCACAATTGACATGGGTATAAAATTTAACTCCATATTCCCCGCATTGGACCACAACTTGTGTGTGAGGTGGGGGTTTATTTTGCAAAGATATGTGATCTTCACATGTATGAATTATCTCTTATCTCTCTTGCAGCTTGTCTGTAAGGCTGAAGAAATGTTTGTGAAGTGCTTTGAGAGCCTCCTCGGGGATGTAATGTAGAGAATTGGCAGGCAAACAAATAAAAGGTCGATTTCTGTCTAGTTCCTTGTGTGTTGTCTCTACTTGGAGACGTTGCTCTTATTACAGCTGGAATTCAAATAGGCGATTAACAAATCAAAGTGCATATAGTTCATTATTAAAATGTGATGCTTTCTGTCTTTCACTATACACTGTTTACACAGGATAAAATTCTGCCATGAATTACACCAGAGTGAAACCAGAGCAAACAGCTCTTCAAGTCAACAGCGCCTCTCCGGATTAATGCAGAAAAGTGAAGGTTTTCCATGACTACAGTCAACCCATTCAAAGCTTTTTTAACCTCCAGGGTTATGTGGATAAATATATCAATAACGTGCTTGTAAAATCGTGCAGCTAATTAACAGTAGAACCCCCATGAGTGAGATGCAATTGAATTGGAAAGAAAAGGTGCTAATTGCCAGGGTAGGGGAAGACCTAGTATGAAGACTTCCATGTCCAAGCAAGATCCTGTATCAGAGGATTGATAGCTCTATTTATGGGTGCAAATGTGACAGCTAAGGACACAAACGGGCCAACTAATTTGGAAATCTCTGTGATATTGACATAGGACACTTGATTGCAGGGTTTCCTCATGCCAGTATTGATGTCAGTCTAGTCCATGAAGCACAAGTTATCTCAGCCCGAAGGAGAAAGTTAAAATTTACCCCACTCTACTACAGGTTTAGAATACTACTTGAGTCATCCCACCACTGGTGCCCACATTTTTCAAACAAGAGCAAACACCACTGTTTCACCTCTACTTGAGCATGACTCATGCATCAATGTGCAGTGTTCAGTGTTGCCTGAAAATAACATGGTAACACCTGTAAATTAAGTGACCTGGAATAAAAGCTCTCGTGCTTAACCCGGGCCTGCAACTAAGTACCACACAGATGCTCACTCACTCCCTCCCCCCCTTGGAATGAGGAAGAGAATTGAAAGGATAAAATTGAGAAACAAACTCATGGGCTGAGATAACAACTGTTTAATAATTCATTAGAAGTAGTAATGATTTTAAAACATTGTAAGGAAAAGAGGAAAACATCCAAACCAAAGGCAAGTGATGCAACTGAAAACTTCTGGTCACTATCAACTGACTTATGCCCAGCTAGTCCCTGAGCAGTGGCCCCTCACCAACTTCCTGCCTAGTTTTATTGCTGAGCATGACATCATGTGGTATGGAATACCCTTTTGGTCAGTTGGGATCAGCTCTTGCAGCTGTGTCCCCTTCCAACTTCTTGTGCACCTTCAGCCTACTCACTGGTAGGGTGGTGTGAGGAACAGAGATGGTCTTGACTCTATGCAAGCACTGCTCAGCAATAGCTAAAACATTAGTATTTCATCAATATTTTCAGCACAAATCCCAAATATACCCCTATACTAGCTACTATAAAGGAATTTATCTCTATACCAGTCAAAGCCAGTACAAAAACAATCAAAGGAGTTGGAGCTGTTTTTCCTAGAGAACTTTAAATTGAAAGAGAAGTTTGGATAAATGACTGCAGATACATTCACAAGCCCAGTGAGTTGAACTAAGATTGTCTTAAATTGAAACAAAAACAGAGTCCACTAGACATTAAGAAAGCCTGTCTAGCGAGGACAGCTAATGGACAGCATGGGCTACGTGAGAGATGGAGAGTCTTGCACGTACTATCACACCTGCAATCAGTGGTTTGGGTGTAGCAACACCACAGTGAGCATGGACTAGACAGCTTCTCACAGTCCCTCCCAGCCCTGTTTTCTCTGATTCTGAATGGTTTGCACACTGCTTCAGAACGAGACGAGGCAGAGGTGGAGATAAAACAGCCTCCTAGCACCCTGCTCTGATTCCTAACAAATTGCTTCCCATTAAAAGTAACAACCTTTTTTAAATGCTTGCAGCCATCAACAGGGTAAGTCATCGTCCTCGCCCTCTACATAGATTCTCTTCGCTGTCTTATTTGTGTCCTTAATTGTTTTTCCTTTCACATTTTCCTGCCATGTATAATTTCCCTTTAACTTGGTGATGACCTGAGATTAGTTTTATTGATTTTGTTTCATAAACATTTCATATTTTGAGCCCCCAGATGTATATATATATTTTATTGACATGACTGAAAAAATCATCAGAAGACCTTTCCAAGAGAAATTCTGATTTAAACAGGTAACAAACAGTAGAACAGACTAATTTTTCCTGAAATTATGTGGAAAATCAGAGAACAGTTTAGGTTGGAAGGGACCTCTTGTAATCATCTTGTCCATACTCACTTCTTCTAACCCAGTTCAAGCGGGATTAGCTAGAGCAGGTTTCTCATGACCGTGTCCGGAGAGCTTTTCAATATCTCCAAGAATGGAGACTCCAAAATCTCCGGACAACCTGTTCCAGCATCTACCAACATGGTAAAAAAGTGTTCAGATGGAATTTCATGTGCTTTAATTTGAGCCTCTTATCCTCTCAATGGGCACTATTTAGAAGAGTGTGGCCTCTTCGTCATTTAATCCCATCAGGTGTTTATACACATTGATAAGATCTCCCGTGAGCTTTCTCTTCTCTGAACTGAAGAGTCCAAGTCCTCATATCTCAGGTACATACAAAACTAACAGTTAGGGCTCCTGTGTCCCATCACCAGGACGAAGACTGCTGCATGCATGTCCTGAGTGTTGCTGAAGCTGCACTGGCTGTACCCTTCACAGACCTGGCTGTGAATTAAAATTAGTGTGGAGAACTTGGATGTAGCATTAGCATGAAGGATGAGGGAAGGCCTGGCAGAAACGTAGCTTGGCTTATTCTGTCTTATTTAAGGTGTGAAGACTAGTCAATCTATTTTTAATTACAGCTCAGTCTCCAAGCTAAGGAGTTGGTATGACTCTTGTGCTTCAGTTGCATAGCAATGACAGTGAAGTATATGAATCCTAACTAAAGAAGAGATAATGCACCTCCTATCTGCATGCTTGATGCATTGTGCTGCCCCCTCTTTCCTCCACCCTCTACAACAGCGTCTTACGTGTGTGATTCTGTGATGCATAATTCACAGTGTTGTGCAGCTCTGCCCTTCTCCTGCCCTCCATTCAAATCAGGTTTCAGATGCTGTGACTCCAGGCACTAATGTTTTAGACAAGCTTGAAGTAACTGAGACAAGGCCGTAAGCTGAAAATAACGTGCAGCAGCCTAGTTGAGTGGTTAATCGATACATGAGCTGTCAGATTTTCAGATCAAGGAATTAACAGACTTATTTTGCAGTAAATGTCATTAGTTTTGGGGAGAGAAATATAAAAGCTGCTAAAAAGGCAATGCCTAAGTTGTTTGGGTTTTTTAAAAGAAAAAAAAAAATGAAGGAAAGAATTCAAACGTTAATATTTGAATCTTTTGGTACTCTTTGGTGTGCCTGTTCTAACTAGTCTTGAGGAACTATAGTAGCAAATTTATGACTGAAGGGTCCTCATCACATCTTGATGATGGGGGAAAACCGGGGATGGCTGTGAAATTAGAGCTTCACACATGCCACAAATGTTCTCTAACCTCAGCATAAACCAGAAAAGTTTGAAGAGTATTATATCACATGACCATTAAAGAGCATTGTTAAATCTTCTTTCTTTCCTTTAAATTAAAGTGTAACCTTTTCTTTCTTTCTTTCTTTCTTTCTTTATTTCTTTCTTTCTTTTTCTTTATTTCTTTCCTTCTTTCCTTCTTTATTTCTTTCCTTCTTTCCTCTCAAAACACATTAGCACCACCTTTGTCATTTCAAATTCTCAAAATCAAAGCAAGACTGAAAAAGTCAAAAAGCATCAAGAGCCATTTCAGGCAGCTGCCATATGCCTATTTCAAAACCACATCTCCTACCCCTGCAATCCTACCCACAGTCAGCAGCTGCTTAGTTAGGGCCACCTGTTGCAAATAATATTTCTCCTGTATGAACACTGTCAGCGAGGACTGGTGGCCTGCATGGCTGCACGACTGAGTCAGAAGAGGAATGCACTAGCAATGAGGTGCTGTCTGAGCCCTGTGACTGCTCTGCCGTGTCCCTGCAAAGCTCACTGCCCTGCTTTGTGTTGCAGTGTCATCATCTGTAAAAATTGTGTTCTGTCACCCATACCATAGGGACCAGACATTGTTATTTTGCCTTGACTGGGGAATCTTTGGTGCTAACCATCTGAGCAAAGACAGCCCCTGGAGCTTCCCAATGAAGGAAAAAAAATCCCAGAGAAAGGAGGATCCTCTGCTCCCAGTTGCTGCTGAACAAGGAGAACAGATTGAATGCTCGAGGTCTCATCTGCATGTGTATAACATGGTGATGTGAGAATTTTTGTTGAAGTACCATGAAGCTTTGAAGTTGAAGTGAATAAAACATCATTGCTATGCCTGACAATGGAAGGAAAATAGATCTGTATCTAGCTGTATCTGGCATAAGGGTTCATCCTAAGCTTTGGCGCAGCCTGTGGTCACAAGCTTGTCTGGGCAGCTGGGAAAGAGACAGTATCAAATAGCAGCTGCTTATGGAAAACTTCTATGTTGTTCTGTAGGCAAGTGGTCAACTATATAATGAGCTGAACTTCTGCAAGGATTGGATAAAGGTGACTGATACCAAATGGTAATAGAAGTGGGGAAGATTTGGTTTTAAACTACTGTAAGTAGCAGTGGGTGATGGACTCTGGAAAGATCTACCCAAGCACCAGTTTAAGGTTTAAAATGCTGTTTGAATAGTTTGGTAAGAAACCTTAGGTATTGTTTTCCTGGTAAATGCATCACTTAAACACCCATAAACAGTGTTTTCTCTTACTTGAACAAACCACTAACAGAAATACAGGTTCTATAGCCTGCTTAGTCTCAACATATTGAATAAAAATTTAATCTGAGCAAGGCAACAGTTACATCACCTTTATTAAGAAAAGAAGGTGTTCATACTATGCACACTTTCATCAGAAGCATCCCAGAGTATTTTGGAGTGTCTGAAAATTATTTTCAGGCTTATCCAGTCAATGGATGGAGAGTAAAGCGTGACTTTGTCAGGCTCAGACAACATCAAACACTTCTCTGCAGCTCAGTTGATGGCATAGCCTGGGGAACGCTGTTTGCAAGTGTAAAAGACAAAAGTCCCATCACCAGAGCCCAGTGTGTGATATTAAACTTTCTGTAAAAGGCCATCCTCAAATTAGGCCCATTATCTCTGACATACAATCTCCACACAAGTGAAATATTTAGTGCTAAGAGTTTATGGCATTTCCCTAGGCGAAGCTGTATGCCTTTCACACAGCTTTTGCTAGCAGAGCACAGCTCGGGAGCCTTTCTCAGTCAGTTTGGCCAAGATCATGACAGAACGCTTGTGCATACAGTCCCCATTGCAGGATCAGAGCATTAACACACAGGGCTACAGACCTGCTGAAAAAAGAAACAATTAAATGTACATGCCCTAGGCTTTACAGCACTTTACAGCTTTGGTGTGTGCCCAGTGTAAAGGACGATGGACAATAAATTATTATGCTACCCTAAGGGCACGGTGGGAACATTTCTCTAGAGAGCACATCTCTTTATGGGGCAGAAAAAGAGGCACAACAACCTCAGACTGAGGCTATAATAATCTGTATCAAGAGATATCTCCTGATATTATCATGGATCATATCCCCACAACTACTGAGGGTCTCCTGGGGCAGAGTAGAGAGAGGGGTCAGCAGAACTGGGAGTGTTCCTCTCCTTAGAGTTAATGTCAGAACAGGCTTTGTTTGTCCTGTGATGAAAGAACCTACAGGACAAAAGATCTGTGGCTTCAGGTAATATAAAAGCACAAAATGAGGATGAGAGTCCCCAAAGAACTCTTCTGCAGGACAAAAATTGAGTTAAGAGGCAAGTAGTGACTAGACCGTGGAGCTGAATCCAGCATTCCACTTCTGCCTTTACAGCTGATTCCTACCTGATTCCAGAACTGAATCCCATGGCTGGTCTTTCAAACAATATGGGCATTCTGGATGAAAGTTATGCCTATAAATGTGTTAGCATTAACAAAAAACAAGTCTTGAGAATTTCCTGTGTTGCTTTTATTTCATACTTTGCTTGGAGGAAACACAATCATCCTTTCTTTTACTGTTTCTAAAGAAGGAAAGTCAAGGATCTCACATTTGCTTCTAATTACAATGCACTTTACTATGCAGCCCCAGTGAGGGGAAAAGGTTTTTGAAGTCTACAGCACTGAGTGAGAATTGATCGCTAATTAAATTTGTCTGTGGGATATTAACTATGAGTAAAATGTACTCAGTAGAAACAACCAGATCACTGTTTTGCTAATGGTACATGTTACATAAAACCTGCATTAATCAGGTGCTTTGAAATAGCTGGGATAGCCACCACTGGGCATGGTGGGAGTCCTGTTTCAGGAGGGCTCTACTTTAATGGGCCAGGGCAGCACCACTGTGTACTTGTGGTGATGACCAGTTTGCATGAAGGACTTACCACGCTGTCCTCCTTGCTGGGCAAAGACCAGCTACCATGTTTCCAGAGTTTTACAGAGCGAAATGTACCTGCTTGGGATAGAACAGAGTCTTTTGTCTCTTTTTGTGTCCCACTGTAGGTCTGGGACTGGGTGTTCAGTGTATTAGGGGAGTTAGGACTGGAACTGAACAGGAAACACAAGATACGCTTCACCTTCACATTCACAGGGCACTTTTCCAAGACTCATTAAACGTGATCCCAAATAGAACTCAAGATCCATCGGAACACAGCTGTAGCAAGTGATTTCATTTGATGACTTCTCATTTAATATATTTCAGAGGTGGTCATGATTTTTTTCTATCTAGTTCATAAAAGAAGTGCCTTTTTTTTTTTTTTTTCCAGTTACAGTTTTTATTTACCTCTACTAATACAGTGGCAGATGGTACAGGTAGGTAAGTGTTAAGGTGGATGTACAGATGGCTCACTCTGTCTTGCGGTGCCTCTGACAAGATAACAACATGAGGAACTGCAGGATGCTCCAGATTACAACGGGAAGTAATGTATATGCAGATGGCCTACGCTGACCCGTGGTGCCACTAACAAGACAGCAAAATGAGAAACAGCAGGACACTATAGATAGCAAAAAAGGTAATGACTTGACAAAATTGCTGTCAAAGTCAGAAATTACCAGAGCAACCATAGCATAAATAGCAAATAAGGGTATAAAATCAGCAAAACCAGGGCGGATGGTGAAATGGTACATAGAAGTGAGCTGTTTATTTGGGAGGGAGTGACAGTGGAAAAGATGAAGACCTTGCAGGGGAAAAAAGGAATGCAGTGTGAGCCAAATCATGTGGTCACAGCTCGGAGCCAGACCAACGCAGCTTCGAGCAAGACTGAAAATGCCTTGTTACTCCAACTGTGCTTGCATCTGACTCTGATGTGTGCTCTGGAGGGGTCTGGATGCTTTCCCCACTGCAGGGAGGGAGCACCCTGGGGAGGTGGCTGGACATCCTTACTTCCAAATGGTGTGAAAGTCAGAGTGCTGGCAATCCTATAACGAAAATTTCCTTTTTTGGACTTCTGAGGGTGATTTTTATGTTGTGGTTTCTTTCATTCAAAGAAACCAAAGCCCCACTGTGTCTAAATTGAGTTCCTGGTGATATTATTATTTAGACACCATAAATGCCCAAAGATGGTGACATAGCATAAACAGGACAGCTTAGGAACAGAAATATAAATTAGTAGTAAAAACACAATCAGAAGTACTACCCTCATTTTGTATCGGAAAATCCACAGGCAATATATCTGAGTTTGTCCTGAGAGGCCACCTTGAGATTACTTTCAAGATCAGACTTGTAGGCCAATATTGGAACTACAGGAAGGGTGGCCAACAGCATTCTTGCTTGTATCAGGAACAGTGTGATGAATAGGACATGGGAGATGATCGTTCCCCTCTTCTTGGTCCTTGTGAGGCTCTACCTTGAGTAATGTGTCCAGTCTTGGGCCCCTCACCACAAAAACGACATTAGAGGTGCTGGGCAACGAAATTGAAGAGGGGTCTGGAGAATAAGTCTTATGAGGAACTTAAGAGGCTGAGGGAGATGGGGTTGTTTAGTCTGGAGAAGAGGAGGCTGAGAGGAGATCTTATTGCTCTCTACAACTACCTGAAAGGAGGTTATAGAGAAGGGGGGTGGGTCACAGGCAAGGGCAAGAGCAAGTGGTCTCAAGTTGCACCAGGGGAGGTTCAGATTGGATATCAGGAAAAATTTTTACATGGAAAGGGTTATTATGAATTGCAATGGGCTGCACACGGAAGTGGTTGAAAGACTATCCATGAAGGTATTCAAAATATGGATTGACATAGTGCTTAGTGATATGGTTTAGTGATTTTGTTTGTTTGTTTGTTTTCTGTTTGGTTGGTTGGTTTTTTTTTTTTTAGTCAGAGAGGTTGATGGTTGGACTAGATGATCTTAAAGGTCCTTTCCAACCTAGACAATTCTGTGATTCTGTGATTTAGCAGATTACAAAGTGGTCTGGCAGAACTAGAGCTTACTGCACCCACAAGTTTGCTAACAGGAACACAGCTCAGGAGACCCAGTCAGAGAGAGGGATTCCCAAGGAGCAGTACTAGGGTCAGGGCTGACTGTGGTCAGCTTCTTCCTTTGGTTGCGTTGTGCTGGGCTTCACTGCACAGATCTTCTTTTGAGCCTCTGCCTCTTCCCAGGTCCCCTGGCCATGGAGCATATTGCCAGTAAGAATGTGGGACTGGAACAGCCCTGCACCCTGCAATCAAAAGCAATAAAAAAAACCCACAAGGCAAACACACCGTGTCTCCTGTGTCTTAGTAGATTGTATCCCAGCAGGTGATACCCCAGGCTGCCTTTAAAGGAAGGGTCACACAACTATTTTCATGAGCATTCTAGTATTCTAGCTATTCTGAGACTCCTCATGTTCTGTGTGCTAGAGATATGTGGATGTGCTAGACCAGAAATGTAAATACACACTGAACTCAGCATTCACTGCCTTTATTCGTTGGAGAGTTCAGTGCTTGAGAGTCAAATGATCTTGCAGGCAGCTATTACAATGGAGTTTTAGTTCAACACTTGAATTGAGATAGACTTGTTTTGAAAGGAATTTCTTTTTCTGCCCCACTGCCCGTTATCAGTGTCAGTTTATTGCTTTCTGTGACCGTTGTTTGCAAAATAGGCTGATTTTGGGGTGTAACTCTTGTGACACTAACTATAGTTTTACACTGTACTTGGTGGACTAAGTAAGGCAGTAGATAGCTTTGTGCTTCCCATGCAGTGCTAGAACCTTCTGGGCAATGATTCAATGCTTCTCAGAAAACAAGACCCTAAGAAGATTACAAAAATAACTGTGTGCTGACAAAACAGCCATGGCTCGGGGAATTAATTTAATTACTTGCAATTTAATACCAGTTTCTGATCACCCATTAATGTACAGAGGGAAAAGAGAAATACAAGAAACCACTTCAGCAAACAACATTCCCACCCCTTTTTCCAGGCACATCTGAAGTCAAAAATCCTATTCTACCCACTCCTACTCTCATCTTCCCTTATTTTCATCATGGGTTACACTGGTCTGTCCCAATCTCTTTCGTGAGGTGAAGGGATAGAGAAGGCTGGGGTCATGTCCATAATGGATTCCATCCATCTGCCTTTATGAGCTTCTGCTTGCCACCTTTTGCTTTTGATTGGTTTGTTTCTGCCATCATTGCTTCCAGCCATTCCCTGCCTTGTACTGGTTTTTAACTACTGCACTTTGTGTTGCTGCTCCAAGATGGGCTGTCCACAAGCTGTGGTCCATCAGTGGTGCCTTTTTGGTCTGGCAGGGTCTGGCTGCACATTTTTGATGTCACAGATGTGACAGATATTTCAGTTCTGTAATAAAAGCAACTCTGGAGAGAGCATAAGCCTCTTTACCCCAGGCCATGTTAGGCAGGATTTCCAATGCCAACACTTGAGTTCCTCACTTGAAAGGAGCTGACCAACCCATAGCTGGGCTTTGCTGGGCTGAAAACTACCTAAATGACATGTATCAGTTGTTTCAATGTGCCTTTTGGTGACCTTCACCTCTACTGGAGGTTTTGCTTTCCTGTACAAATGCCTTTTGATATCAGTGCAGGCAAATAGATAGACAACTATTTAACTATGCAAATGGAGGAGGAAAAAAAGATGCATGAGGCAGAGCCCCAGGTGTTGTTTATATCTTTAAAAAAGACTATCTGCTCTTACACATGAAAACATGAAATCATTCCTTTTCAATGTACAATCATGCCTGGGTTTTTCTGTTATTGGTAGTGTTAAGGGTAGGGGGTAGCATCTGTGTCTCCCTTTAACGGCCCTCCAGAGCCAAAAGGAAATAAAGGAAGACAAAGGATTTCCTCCCAAAAAAAAGGACCATCTAGGAATTTGTAAGGGAATATTTACATAGTCCCATGATCCTGCAGAGACATTTCATGCTTCTGCTGTGTTTCAGACCAGTGGCTTTCCCAGTTGTATTTGGCCATTCCCAAGCACAGAACTGGTCTTACATATAGGGACTAGATGGATGACAACAACATGACCACCCATTCAGGCATCCTGCTTTTAGATCATACATTTTGGGCTTTACTGCTTTGTTTGCATTAGAAAATAAGGTGCCTGTTGACACAGAGGTTAAAGAGGTTAACAAGCATTAAACAGAAAGACAGACGATGGTTTCTGAGTTCCTCATTTGAGGCTTCAGCTTCAGTGTTTTCAAAGGAATTTCCAGCAGCACTAAATAATTAGCTGTTATACCAGCCCCAGCACCAGAGCTCATCTTCACAGCTGTAATTACTACATGCTTCTGACACCATAGATATTACCATTAACCCTGCATGTGAATCATCATCTAATTTATTGTTTGAGCTGAAAGCAGTTCTGTCTTTCCAGTAGAGAATTTGCAGCAGTGCTTTGTCATGTTAATCTTCAGGTTATGATCTCTCCTCCATATGCATGCCTTGCCTTTCCAGATGGAGGCTTACCGAAGCACCTCCTGCTGTCAGCCTTCATCTGCACTCTTTGACAATTTTGGACATTTTCCTAAAAGCACAGGCAATCTTTATTTCCATGTATAATGAAGAAGTTCATTTAGCAAGCGTTGGTATTTACAGCACAGAAGGGGGGCTATTCTGAGAGACTTGAGATGCTGAAAGGGCTAATTATTATAATCTCTAAAAAAACTAGAGGTCTGTATACTGTTCTAACTGGTACCGCAGGGTTGACAAGTGTATATTGTGCTGACCTACTGTTGGTGCATCTGCAAAAGAAGCCCCCTTGCACCACGGCAAACTCTGAAGCTCTCCAGAAAGATGGGACACAGACCTGTGCCACGTGTAAGTACCACAGCGAACAATCCCAGCATGGGTTGAGGCACGAGCACTGTTGCTTGATTAAATATTTCTCAAGGAAATCTGTACAAAACAAACTTTTTCATAAAAATTGTCATGTATACTAATTGTGAGGGTTTTAATCGAAAATGTTAGCTATCAATTGAAATTAGTTTCAACTGAAGTTAAATATTTAGTACCAATTTCCTTTTTTCCTTTGATATAAATTCATTTGTCTAATTAAATCAAAACATTTTTGCTGCGAGGAAGAAAAAAATTCAGTGTCTCTGGGCTTTTTTCTCCTTTCTATGTGGGTCTGTCTGGGTAAATTATGCCTTTTAAGATGCTTCACAGGCTCTGTCTGCCCTGATAAATTAAACAGTACCAGGAAACATTTCCAGGCAGTGGACCTCAAATATCTTTAAATGGTACTCTTTGCAACATTAAATTGTTCAACATATCTCTGGTCATGGTCCAGGCTCACTCACTCTCTCCCAAGTAATTCCCAGGCACAGGAAGGAATTAGAACAGGCCAGGGGCTGCTTCGTAGCAGGTGGATTGGATGTAAACATCAGAATTTGGGAGTTAAGAGGGGGTTAATAGTTCTCACAGTTCAGTCCTGAACTTCCCACTACAGTCTACTCATGGATATTTACAGGGACTTAGTGGCTAGTTTTCTGAAGTCCTCATGATCTTTAACACTTTCATCCTTACATCTGTCCAGAGATATTATTTAAGTGCCATCTAAAGTCATTAAGGAGATCTGTCAGGATTGAACTGCAGAAGCAGAAATGAGCAGCCAAAGAAACCTTTTGAAAACATCACCATCCCAGATTACATCTGATTTCTTTGTCTGTAACACAGCAGAAATCTCTGATTTACCCAATCCATATCTAGCCAATTAATTCCAGTTAAATCTAGAAAGAAATGGCAATATTGAATGACACCGATGTTTCTTTCATTTCTCAGGCTCATTTGCTGGTTGAACTTGAAAACAAGTTAGTTTATATACTATGGATTTTGGTCAAATTCCATTTCACATCTTGATCTCTACTGCAAATCAAGCCACAAAGGCATCTTTACTTATCCTGCTGGGCAGGTTTCTTATACCCTCCTGGAATTTAGATTTTTCACTTGTCCTTCTAGTCATTGTTCTGAATTGGAAAAGTGACTCCAGAATCTCATAACATTAATAATAAATGTCTGGTAGTGAGAAAATAAATTTCTTCCAGTCATCCTGAATTTGTTACCTGGTATAATGCCGTATGGGGGTCAGAGTTCCGTTGGCCCTATCAATAGAATCACAGAATGGTTGGAGTTGGAAAAGACTTTAAAGATCATCTATTTCCAACCCCCTGCGACAGGCAGGGACACCTCCCACTAGACCAGGTTGCTCAAAGGCCCATCCCGCCAGTTCTTAAACACTTCCAAGGATGGGGCATCCCAACTTCTCTGTGGAATCAGCAGAAGTAGGGAGGTGATTGTCCCCCTATACTTAGCACTGGTGAGGCCACACCTTGAGTCTGGTGTCCAGTTCTGGGCACCTCAACACAAGAGAGATATGGAGGTGCTGGAGCGAGTACAGAGGAGGGCAACGAAGCCGGTGAGAGGCCTGGAGAATAAGGCTTATGAGGATCGATTGAGGGAGTTGGGATTGTTTNGACAGGAGAGGAGCTCAATCCCTCTGATCATCTTTGTGGCCCTCCGCTGGACCCATTCCAAGAAGTCTCTGCCCTTTCTATGTTGAGGACTTCAGAGTTGAACACAGCAATAGCAGGCCTAAGTAGCCTGTTCATGTCCCCTCTCTGTCACACCCAAACACTTCTGTCTAGTCTCTCTGAAGTATATTCAGCAAGGACATAGATATATTTTCACTCAAGGCTGAGGAGATGCTTGGTCTGATGTCCAGCAGCAAGGCCAGCCCAGTGTCGATATCATACAGATTGACAAAATGCTTACTCACCAAAGATTATTTTGTGGTTAATGGAGGTAAAATAGTGCAAAAATAGTTGTCTATTTTTTGAGCAAGAGTCAGAAGAATGCTGGGGTTCATGAGAAAGATACGCATTTGACAAAAGTCCAACATGGCATTAAAGCAACAGAAGAAATAAAACAAAACCTTTTCTTGGAAATTTTTATGTTCCGAGAGAGTTATGAAAAGAAGAAATCTGTTCAGAAGATGTTTAAGACATGATTTAACACTGAAAGCAGCTGTTTGGTAGAGTATTAGGCAGCTGCTTTAGACAGACAAGATCTCCTTATGATGGTTACAATGGAGGTACTCAGCTAGCAGCAAATATCAAGACTGATTGTGCATCCCTGGTGCAAACAAAGTATGGTGCCTAACCAGCATTCATAAAAACAGATCATTTCCAAAAGATTAATCCAATTACTGACACAACTCACTAACAGCATTTAAGCACAAGATCTTAATGAAGATTTTTCCCAGGTATCCTATCCAACGCCCTGAAGTGACACTTCCCACATGTGAGCAAAGCAAGTTCTCCTGGCAAAATCTATCTAGTGTTACAAAACTATTAAAATGCTTAAAAATATAGATGAGGTTGAAAATGAGGACATAAAGGGCAGTGAATATGAGCTTCAAATTAAAATCTGCCAGTGACTGATAGGAGAGGCAAACGAGTCAAGGATAATATGGTTAAAGAAAATAGCAAGGTATTAAAAAAAGACCATCCTGGAAAAAATGAACTGATGGGAATTAGAATTGCAAATGAATTACCAATGAAACTGCAAATAGTGAATTTTAGATCCATCATCTCAAATAGTGTGTGATAGAATGCTTTTCCTCAGTAATAAAACAGAGGGTAGAACAATAATACTAATAAAACAAAGTATAGGGTCTTCAAATTAAAACATTTTGCAAAAAGTAGAATCAGGTAAGTTTCACCCATGAAATTTTCATAGTTAGTTAATCAGCCTCATAAGAGTTTATCATTTTGAACACATTTTTAGAAACAGGGAAACTCCCATAGTCTCAGGGATTATCTGTATAATGTCAGAGAGCCCCTGTTGGAATAATGCCAGAAGCAATCAACAATGTATTGTTTCCTTCCCCGTCTGTATTAATATTATTCATCTCAGTTCCCATCTCTTCTTGTAAATCAGATTTGATCAAACAAGCCTCTTCTTCTTCTTTTTTTTTCCCTTTTTTAAAATAAATAATTGGTAAGATTCATGAAGGTAGCTGGTGTGACTAGCATTCCCTATACCATTTGAATGGGAAGCAGATATTATGTTGTCAAAAATAATTCATTTAGTGAGAAAAGAAAAATGACATATTAGAAATTAAGCACCAAGCACAGAAAGATCAAAATCCAGGTTTTATAAGGAAAATATTCAGGGTATTTCCCTTTGGGTACCCCAGGAATTAACTGGTGGCCCAATAATATTTGAGGTGAGGGGGAAGAGAAAGAGAAAAATTATGGTAGGGATCCACTAATTAATTTTGCCTGCAAAATTTGCAACCGAGAAAAAGCTGGAGGAGTAGCAGATTAGATGAGAACAGGATGCTGTTACTGTCTGACCTGAGGTGCTTGAAAACATGGCAGAAAGTCCACAAAACTTGTTTTAACACAGACTCTTTGAGGTCCTGTGCATCATAGCATGGTGTTAAGAGAATCGGAACGTAGTGGAAAAAGTCATTGAAGCCTAAGGCATTTACAGTTAGGTAGACTATAAAGTACAGTCATTTGGATCACTGGTGACTGCTAGGCACATGCAAAGGGTGGTTTATTCCTGTCCCCAGACTGAGGTCCTTAATTAAAGATGAACAAATTACTTTCTGTAGGAACCTTTCTCTCTTCTCTGTCTGGAAAGAGCACTGCACAATCTGCTTAGATGAGACACCAATGGCTAACGTTAAGAGAAGAAATTAATCCCACCCTTTGCCTTAGGAACAGGAAGAGATACTTTCAGGTTTCTATAAGGCTGAGTATGGGATGCAATTTCCTGAGCACTAGCATTATTTAAGCAGCTTCCTCAGGCCTCAGCTGAATGGAATCTCTTCAGTCCCATGGTATATCAGAAGTCAAACTGATGACTGCAATGACTGAACAACCTTTTCTACATCTAACCTGCAGGAAATTCTGAAAACTCAGCACAATCAAATCTTGCAGTCAAGGCCACATCACAGGAAGAGCAGAAGCCATGTAGACTTCCTCGGTGGGTATTTGTAGAAGGCCTCTGTGTCCTTTGTCTTGGTAACAGATTTCTACATTAAATCATGATATTTATCTTTATTGAGATCCCTCTTTACACAGAAAATTGGGCTTACACATTTGCTGTTTCTTCTCAATAGTTGCAGAGACTCTTGTCTCTCTTAAGCATCTCTATTTTTGGTTCAGCATCTGTCTGGGTTAAGAAGAAGAAAGTTTTCAAAAAACAGATTTAATTCTTATTGGACTTATTACAAATAAATGAATAATATTGATTTCAAGACTTTTACCTATTTATAGAGGAAAATTGCCTCATATGAAGTTAGCAGATTTCTAGATAAATAATGTTGTAAAAAATCTTATTTCTAAAGAAATTACAAACTAGCACATACACATATTTTCATTTAAGAAGAAATAATTTCGTATGTAATGATATCAAGCAATTGTGCAAAGTCTGCAGCTACTAAAGGGAAAATATAAGAACAGAGTTATCTGCATCTTTCATAATATCTTCCAGGAACATGCGAGCTAAAAAAATGAAGAAAGAGAGGAAGACTGAAATATCTTTCCTTCCACAGGAAAAAAACCAAACCTAAACCAAACAAATCTGGGGTCTTAAAGAAGATGTTTCTCCTCATTTTATCAGATCAGAATAGCATTTTTAACCTTCTAATCTTTGGCAGAATTCTATATCAGTAAAATATGAAATTTAATTTTTCTGAGTTAATGGGAAGGTTTAAATAAACACTATAAGCCTTTTGTAGAATTATTGATAGTGTAAAATTGAAAAGAAAACACTTCAAGCTCCTGTCAGTTTCTTCAAAATTTATTCAGCTTTTTGCACATCTTGTAAATTTAACAATTAACCATTGAGTTAATTTTAACTCTTTTTTTGTGCTGTCCCAGATCAGCCTATCCTAAAGAAAAATCTGACCTTCTCCAAGAGAAAATTCTCCTTGAGAACTGACATGTTATTGTTTCTGAAAAAAAATCGTATCTCATTTTAACAGTATCTGCTGGTGCTACTCAACAGTACAGAATTAGTAATAAATTTACAGACAAAATTTCTCTTATAGCAGGATCTTCACTGAAGCCAACTGGATCCAAGGTGTTGAGGACAATAATAGCAGAATTTGATCATTAGTTAAACTGTCAAAGAGAGCAAACAAAAAAGAAACCCAATGCATTTTTCACAAATTATGATACCCTTTTCTACATGCATGCTTAAGGACAATTGATAAATTAAATGCTTTATTAAACCAAACACAATTTCATTTCTCATATTTATCTGAGTTATCTGAACTTTCTCTTCCCAAAAGATTATTTCTAATCAAGTTATATCATTCATGATAAGATCCTATTAAAGTTTCCAGGGCAGATTATTCTTTCAGTGATGCTGGTATTATTCAGCATAACTCAATTGAAATCAGCAGTATTGTGCTGAATCGATTCTAATATGGCCAAGAAATCTAGAATCTAAGCGTTGTCATCCTACAAAAGCATCAGTGGGAATAATTTCACATATTTCAGTTAGTAATGCTAATTTTATATCTTTCAGCTGCAGACCAAATAAGCTTGTGTTAAGCAGAGATACACAGACCTGACGCTCACAAAATGAGACTTATTCAAAGGCTGCTGATTCACCTCGTTGTCTCTAGACAAGAAAATATATCAACTCTTTCCATTATGAGATACAGCTCTTTTTGAAAGAGCACTGGGCACTTTTCCTTTCTGATTATTTTCTCTGCATTAGCAACGCTCTTACATGCTTCTGCTCAAGGAGGCTTGTGGCAAGATTGGTACATGTAAGGCAGTCTCTGGAGCTTTGCCTTTATTCAATCAGGCTCCAACACGATCCATGGGGAAAAAAATCTGCAATGCTCTTAGGGTAAATAACAGCTGGCCAACTTTGTATTTGCTTGTGAAGATCTATATCAATCCTGAGGGAGGACTTGTTTACCAAAATGTTTGTCTCTTGTTTTCCAACTGTATCAGTTGATCTAATAAAATATCTGCTTACAAATCTTGCTTTGCCCATGTCCTTGGACCGTTGTGGCCATGATAGCCATGATGTAGGCATGATATAGGCTCATTGCAGTGAGGCCCAGTGACAGCACAGGAGGCAGTGAGAACAAACACAAGGTGTTCTATCCAAACATCAGGAAGCTTTTTTTTTCTTGGAGGGTGGCTGAGCACTGGTACTGGCCCAGAGAGATTGTAGAGCCTCCTAGGATACTTCAAAACTATCTGGACAGGGTCCTGAGTTCTAGGTGTCCCTGCTTGAGCAGGGGGGTGAACCAGATGATCTTCAGAGGTCTGTTCCAACCTCAACTATTCCATGAGTCTTGATTCTGGGGCAGCAAAATACCTACAAATGTTCCTTAAAAAGCCTCTGTTGCATGGGGCTAGGGAAATGAGAATAAGGGTGAGCTGTTTCTCTCTCATATAAAATGGTCTCAGTCCTCTTCCATTCTCCTGCTCTTAGCCAGTTTTCTCAACTCCAGTATATATAACTCAATTAAAAGAAGGCATTTGCTTATAGTTTGGATTTTACCTTACTGTAACTTGCATTAAAAGCGACAACAGAAGTTGCAGTTGCAAGTCTTTTATGTCTAATATGAAGAGACAAAGATAGCAAGTCTCCCTCTATATCAAAATCCTCTCACATGTTTCATTTCCCCCCAAACCTATATTGTCATTTTCTTTGATGAATAAAATCAGACGTGTAGGTCCAGACCTCCAGACATCTGGAGCACTAGCAGAAGTCAGGAGAAACAAAAGAAAATTGTCATGTTTTAATAGCTTCTGAACACATGTGTTTTATTAGAAAGTTAAGAAATGTTCAGATAGGGATGAATTTGGTCCACTTCTGTTTTTAACCAAAATAGAAGAAGTCTGCATGCAAGGCTGCTTCTGTCCCACTGGTTAAAATAGAGCCAACACTGAGCATTGACGTTGCTGCCTCCTCGTCAACATAACCCCTGGGGTGGTTTTACTGCACCTCAACAAGCACTCTCAGCAGTGTTGGCTCCCTGCACCCCGAGCACTCCTCTAATCTTGCCACAAAGGCTACATCCCCTGTTTCATTTAGCTATAGAGATGTAGTTTATAATACCAGGAATCTATAAAAGGTGCAGCTAATGTTTGCTTTTTTCACATGAAAGGTGCAGAATTCGGGCATGACGACCTGACACTACTGATGCCTATTTCAAAACTCTCACTGGTTTAAGCAAAGAATTTCAGCTTGGGTATTTATCCAAACTTTTTGTGTGTAGCTAAGCTGGTTAGAGATCTCACAGGTGCATATTCCCTCATAGTGTGGAGAATTTGTCTAATGGGGATAGAAATTTATCTTTGCTGCACAGGGACACTGCGAGGATTGATGAGGTAATAACTTGAAAGCACTATAGGAGTGAATAGTGCTGTGCTATATAAATGCTAAGCATTGTTATTTTTTCTTGCAAAAATACTTCAGGAGAATCTGACAGGTTCACAACTAAGTTCTCAAACATAAATACTAAGATATGTCCACCTTTGATTTTGTAATACCACACGCTGGCACTTAGGAGAATATTATGATAGTATTACCTGAGATTGCTCGTTATTTTTGATGAGGTAACAAAACACTGGCAGCAAATGAAATTTTGTGAAGTATTTTCAGTGGCTTGTTTTTAAAGTGTAACTTTGGGTATTTTTTTCCCTTCTATACATTGAGGCTGTGTGAAGAGATGCATCTTTAGGGGAGAATTCGTAGAGTAGGGCTGATGGTTGGACTCAGTGATCCCAAGGGTCTCTTCCAACCTAAATGATTCTATGATTCTATCATCTTCAAGGGTACAAGAGATAAGAAAATGCCTTCTACCCATCCTCAACACAGCACAGCTTCGTTAGGTCGTTCGCTTGTGTAGTTCCGCTCTGCAAAAGGTACCCTTCCTTTTCAACATATTAAGGACGTATAAGGTGAGGGAGGTGTTCATTCCTCCCATCTGCTTTGTGACCTTATCATCTTGCTTGGGATGATAAAGTTTGCTATATGGAATCATAGAATTGTCTAGGTTGGAAGGGACCTTTTGGACTATCTACCAATCACCATCCACTAACCATCACCATATGACTGACAAAAACCATTAAACCAGATCTCTAGACACTATGTCTACCTATTTTTTAAATACCCCCAGGGATGGTGATTCAACCATTTCCCTGGGCAGCCTGGTCCAATGCTTAACAACCTTTTCAGTGTAAAATTTTTTCCTAATATCCAGCCTAAACCTCCCCTCGTGCAACTTGAGGACTGTAGTTGATAGAAAAAAAGAAATAACTTACAGAAGAATGGTATGAGTTAGATACTCGAAAATAGCATTTTGAATACACCATTTTCACCAAGTTATCAAGTATCTTCTAGCACTCTGAACTCTGCTGGAGACACATGTCCAAGGGGTAAGGTTTGTTCTAGGACAGATGTACACAGGCTTAGGGGCTTGGAAGTACCCAGTCGTGCTTCTTAGGGGAAGATCTGTAAGAATTGCCTGTGCCATGCAGAAATGTGAGGAGGAGGCCTGGATTTGTCTTACTTCATGGTTTCATTTAATGGTAGAGCTAAAACATGTTATAGACTCACATAACATATCTGGGAATACCCAGATATACCTCTACACCCATCTGTCCTTTGTAAGATAGATGCCAGCTAAACATCTTCTGAACTGACTGAGGAAATGCTGCAGACTGTAGCCCATCAAATTAAATAGAACAGTGCTGGGTACTTTTTCATACACTATGCTATAAAACATGTAATTCAAGAACTTCTTGATCAGAACTACAGCTGTTGCCAGAAAAGTATAGAAGGCAGCTGTGAGATAAAATCTCTTCAGCTGTCCCAGTACAGTCCACCACAATATACAAGTTATTGTGCTAACAACAAGGAACTGGAAAGAAAAAAAAAAACAAGGAAATTAAAAACCAAAACAAAACAAAAACAACAACAAACCCCCCCCCAAACAACCAAACAAACCAAATGTGGAAAATAAGGGCTCCATGAAGGGTGGCAGCCAGTTGCAATCTACATCTCNAACAAACAACCAAACAAAACAAATGTGGAAAATAAGGGTTCCATGAAGGGTGGCAGCCAGTTGCAATCTACATCTCAGTGCCTTTCCCAATTGACCATAGAGGAAATCCGGGACAATGCTGTTTTTAATTCAGGATGCATTTAGGGTAAATCCACACCTAAGTTAGTCACACTCAAGAGCAAAAATGAGAGTTCTGTCTTGGTTTTAAACCCATGAACAAGACTCCCAGCCTAATGAGAGTAGCTACAACTGCAATTTGTATGCTATACTGAGGAACATGCTTTAATAACCCTTATTCTCATCGTCTGTATTTTTATATGCCCTGGTTGTAAAAAATACTGGCTAATTCCTAGCATTTGTTTTAATACTTTTGTTTTCCTGTCTTGTTTCTCAGCTATTGCATAGAATATTTTATTCTTCCTGAAAATAGTTATGATTCCCCTGTGTGTGATATTGAACAATCATGCTTTAATCAATGGTACTGAATCTGGAGTATCTCTCGGGCCTCCAGGTATTGATTCTGCTCTGTTCACTTATTTCATTTCTGTAAAACACTGCAGTATGTTTTTTGTATGGGATCAATCTTCAGGATCAGATCTTTCTACAGTTATCACCTCCAATCAGGTCATCTAGACAATCAGAAAAGACCTAGGCTCATTAAATATGCTTAAGTCTTTTTCCATGTTGACAAAATTACTCTATGGTTGCAAAGGGTCCATCAAGTCTCCTCCCACACAAAACCCAGCATCATTTGTGGCCCATATTTACACTTAAGTTTTCCCAGGAGTTATTCCTCTGGTATTACTGAGGCTGGAATTCAGCCTGCTATATTAAAATCATGCACTTGGTTCAGCCATATAGTTGGATGCCCAGCTGTGTGATTATTTCCAGTACAATGTCTAACAATAGAGAAATTCTGTTTATTGGGACCTGAGCATAATTCCAGAACTTGGTGGCAACCTTGTTATCACTGCTGACCTGGGTTATCTAAAGCTGGACTCCATGACAAACATAACTACAGTTATATTTGCAGTTTCTAAAGAAGTGGCTTAGCCAGAGCTTTGAATGGTGATGATCACAGCTATTGGGAAAAAAAGTATCATGGGACTGCACCTGCAAAATCCATTGCACTGCTGTGGCTGTTACATTGCAGGTCACTGTCCACCAAAGCAGTGAAGCCAGGAGGGAGAGTAAGTAGGTAGATAACAATTTGATTAGTGAAATCTCACGTTTCCCCACTGAAGATATCAGCACAGCGATGAGAAGCTCTGATTCACGGCATATTTGTGGAAGGGGATACCACAGAGAAACTGTAGTAATATTAGCACTGTCTGGTATATAATCAGAGAATCACCAAGGATGGAATGGTTGTTCTCAAAATCATCTAGTCCAACCAGGATTCAGGTCAACCAGGTTCAAAGAGGGTCATCTAGAGCAGGTTGCCCAGGATCGTGTCTGAGGAAATGCAAAACAAAGGCTCAGTGACTGCATGATGTGAAAGATAAAGCAGGGACCTTGATAATAAACAAGAAAGAAACAAGGGCAAAATAATTGAAATGTAATTTAGTTTAAAAATTCTCTGGTAATTTCTGGTGAGACAAGCTATATGGGTGCAGCTTTTTACTAAGACAGATATGGCAAGACAGATAACGAGATCATTTATTAGTGTCACACATGAATAAAGATCCACCAGAAAGAGATTACGATTCAGCTGTGATCTGCTCAACTACGAATTAACAAAGTACTTAAGTATTAGCAGGTTCAGGCTTGTTTAGTATACAAGAATCAACTCTTATTCCTCTGGAAGGAGAAGAAACATTCATGAATTGTGGAAAGTTTGCTGTTCTAGTTGCAAAACATTGAAATACTGAAGCCCAACCGTGTCATTACAGTCAAGCACATTCTGTTTGGCTCAACAAGGTGTCATATGGATTTCTAAGGTACTATGAACCACAGTGTCCCCTCCTTAACCTAAAGGTATGACAATTTATCAATTATTCTTTCATTCTGCAAAACAAGTGAAGATCTGATTATACTGTAGGGAAAGCTGTAATGATTTAACATTGATGGAATGATTCGCCTTGCAAAGCAATTGTTAGCAATTAGCTTCTTTCTTTGGAAAATTAAATATAAGCTTCCTCAAAAGAATGTAATTTTAAAAAATGTTGCTGTTTTCTGTGATTAAATCTCAACTTTAATTTTAATGACAGATATTTACAGGAAATCTATAAATAC
>VZTM01013345.1:69441-85216 GCA_013400555.1 Jacana jacana
GGAAGGAAGGCAGGAAGGAAGAAAAGCGAAGATGAAGGAAGAAAAGAAGGAAGGAAGCAAGCAAGCAAGGAGTGAGCTTGAAAGTTTTCATCACACTTACTTGAAACACCTCAGGGGAGTTTCACTCTTTTTCTATCTTTTGCCCAATTCTGTTTTGTCTGTTTGTGCTTCATCACTGGGCCACCAGCCATTAATAATTTCCTCCCTAAAATAACAGATTTTGTTCTGTTTATTCAGAATTGCAGACCCTACTTTTAGCAAAGTGGCTGATCCTACTTCTCACAAAGGTAACAGTGGTACAACATCTGACCTCAGGGGGAGTGGATGAAGTCCTTCATTACTGAAAAATCACTACCTGGCTTATACTGTGTGGGTTTGCTTTAAATTCCACAGAAACACATTTTTGCCAGGTATGTCTATGTAGGTATATTAAAATGTGAGAAAGTTTCATTCCAGTGTGGATGCCTTAAAATTTATGGCATTCCTGCGACTTTTATTCATTCTCTGAATTTTTCTTCATGTGGAAAAATTAGTAATAATAATAGTTGTTTTCCCTGAGAAAAGCTCGCAAAAACAATATATAATTTCAGCATTTCCCAATTAAATGTGTTTTAAAGCTTCTGACTACAATGCCCTCTTATTCCCATTTGCAGATCTATTACTCCATGAAGCAAAATAACACTGCATTAAACAAGTACCCAGTTCTCTTATCCAGCTCATAGCTTTCATAGCACTTTTTGCTTCCAGGAATAACTCTGGTAACTACCAACAATAAATATTCTTTGCCACTTAATTTTTCTTCCCCAAAAGCAAAGCTGGTGAAAAAAAAAACCCAATCCCTTAGACAATGACATCTGCAACACAATCTGTCATGCAATTCCTCTAGAGTCAACAAACAGCAAACAACTCATTATCCAGAGTGAATCATCAAGCTAGATAAGGAGCAGCTTGCATCCAACCACTTCTTTCTGCATGTTGCTCANTCTTAATATTCATAAATGACACTTGATGGAGAATTTAGATCCCAAGAACAGACACTTGCAAGAAAGAAGTGTGAAAGAAAAATGACCCCTCCAAAACCTCCATAGGTCTGCTAACAGGAGATGCACACATTGTATGGCAGCCAGGGTGCTCAGTTCTTGGTGCCCTTCCTGGCTCTGCAGAACTCAGACCTGTTTAAGACTTTCAATGTGNTTATTTTGCCGTCTCTTTTGGGCCAGTCCTTTGCCTTGTGCTTTCCTTTTGCCATGCCTTCCTCCTCATCTCTGGTAATTCCTGACAGACTACTTATTTTCTGTTGAGGAAGGGTGAGGCCGGTTGAAGCAATCCTGGTGCCCTTTGTGGTGGGATTGTGCTGGTGTAATATTGAAACAGACATCTCCTGGAGGAGTCTCCAACTGAAGATGAGGATGTTTCTGTGGAAGAGAAACGAGGACAGTTGCTGCTAACCTAGGAAAAGTGGGGAAGAACAAAGGTAGGCAATGCTGGGTGTTCAAAGGGTGGGATGCTCCTGCCTCTCGAGGGACCAGTGGTTTAACCACTGCATTTGGCCTCTGTGGGTCTACAATTACTTCTGATATAGAAGTTAGTAAACCACAGGGTGCTGCTCTGGAACCCAAACATTTCATAAGCACCATAACCCAAACCATCTTCATCTTGGTTGGTGTTGGTCTCTTCTCACGGGCAATTAGTGATAGAACAAGAGGGAATGGCTGCAAGCTGCAGCAGGGGAGGGTTAGGCTGGACATTAGGAAAAAGTTTTTCACAGCAAGAGTGGTCAATTAGTGGAATCAGCTGCCCAGGGAGGTGGTGGAGTCCCCATCCCTGACTGTGTTTAAGAGCAGATTAGATGTGGTGTTGAGGGATCTGGTGTAGGGGAGAACTTGTAGAGTAGGACTGATGGTTGGACTTGATGATCCCAAGGGTGTCTTCCAACCTGAATGGTTCTATGATTCTGAGTAGAGAACTGCCCTTAACTCTCCTCATAAACTGTGTTGGAAAAGTGGGCTGAGGGTTTCTGTGGGGTTGCTATAGGATGGCCAGAGCTGCTGTCTCAGCAAACCCTCCCTGTCCTGGTATGACTTAATAAATAACTTTCTGAAGGACAATATCAGGGAGTTTTAACCCAGACATACATGAGTGAGAAAAATACTAACTTTGAGCTAAAAAATTCTCACCTGTATCCCACACAGACCATATTGTGCATGTGCTTTGGTCACTGGATGGGGACAGGCTGTCACGCTATGTATGAGTGGGCTAGAGTCTCAGAAAAGTCCTTGACACTTTAATGACCAGAAATGTTGAGCTTTTCACTTGAGTTTTGTCAGTTTTATTTTATGCCTCATCCGTATGTCAGTGCCTCCAGAAACTCACTCCGAGTTGGTATATTATGAATCTAAAGAAGACCTCAGGATCTACAAAGACTTTGCAAGACATCTGCTGATTTTCTTGGCCTTTTATCTGGTTTCTAATTCTGCATGATTTCCCTTGGACACCCAAAGCTTTTTCCCTAACAGCATTGTCTCTCTGCAATAATCAGCTTTTCACTTCAAGATCGAAGAGCATGTACCCACTTCATTTTTTATGCTCAATTGCTCACTATAATTAAAGCTGCCATGGTGATTTGGGCAGCTAAGAGACTAAATTTTGCTGAACTGATCATAAAGGTCCAGTTCTAAACAGAATTTATGCAGCCACTACTGTTTGACTTAAAGGGGGATTTAGGCTCCTAAATGCTTTTGAGGCAGCTGAAATTTTTGAGAATCTGGATCTTCCTGTGCTGGGACTCATATTTTACACAAATTTGGATTGACAGATGTTTGTGTTTTTTCCCTACATGTTACACTAATGTATTTTTCTTAAACAAATATCTAGGAAGTACTTTAGATTGCTGGTGAAATGGAGGCTGGGTTTATCAGTTACACTTGTAGTTTGATGTGATCAGCCACAAAACAGTTCTTATTTGACTCGAATAAATGATGGGGTTTCTGTTTAGACACTCTAAACTCATAATGTTTATATACCAATTGCAATCTAATAAGATTGTTATTGTCAATTATAATTAGAAAATAACTACTATCTTATTGCCATCTTAACTGGCATTAATGTTGCATATAAATTATAGCTGCTCATCCAAGTTTAGCTGGAGGTTTCCTGGAGTTCTAAAATATCTGTCCTATAACTTACCAAAGGAACACATCTAGAAGTATTTTCAAATAATTTCTTGTCAGTTGTCTGCAGTTTCTTCTATTTGAAATCTTTGCAGTGAAGTCCTTTATCTGTTACGATATGGACAGTGACCATTAATTGTAGATAAGGCAGTGAATAAGCATCAAATAGAAACTGAAATTTTTAACATCAGTCTGAATGAGATCCTGCTAGAACCAATTTCTTGCCTTCCATGACCATAATTTATATATTGACTTTCAGCACTAGTAAATTAAGGAGTCACACGTATTCTAAAAATATTTCATTTATGAAAATTAGAGTATTTAGCTGAAGATTTACAAAGTCTCAAATTACTTCATCAAGATGAGAATCACTTCTGACCCCAGTGAGGTGCCTAGGAAAATTGTATACACCACTTAATTCTGAAAAAGAGTCCTATATACATCTGAAATGATGCACACACTTTTCTTTGGGCCTTTGAGGGCAGGAGCGATTTCAGCAAATGAAGCACATTAAGGCCTCATTGTTTTCCTAAATTGTTGCCATTTGCTTGCTTTCTCAAATTAATGAGTATACAAGTAAACACAATAAAAAAACCAAAGCCGCTACATTTCTGATGCTCTTTCATTTTGACAATTGTTGGTTACTAATTAGAAGTGATGTTCTCAGTTGTAACAGCTCTTCAAAGGGCGTTTGTTATTATAGTTGTATTTGCAAAAATAAAGGAAGAAAATGACCTCATAACTGAAGGATCAAGAAGAGAATATTCTTTTCAGAGGCCTCTGAAGTCTATAGATTAGTGATGAGGGGATCAGCCTACCTCTGCTGCTATATTGAATATCTCTATAATTATCTTTTTCATTTTCATGATGATGAAAACTTGTTTTTCAAAACTCAAGACAGCCAGTGGAATACAACTTGTATTTGCTTTAGATGTCCCCATCAATATGCTATATTGTTATAGAATATATAATTATTCTTTCACACCTTCTTCCTTCCTTTTTCCCTGCCTTCCCTTCACCACTCTAATTCTGATTGATAGGGAACCAATAAAGTAAGAAAAAAATATCAAATTACTAAAAATTGTCACAGATAAGATGATCTGCCCATCACCTAATAATGTGGCTTTAAAAAGAGGGAAAATGGGGGTTAATCATGGCTGCGGATACACTCAGCTTCTGTGAGCAGTGAATCGAGCTGTTGAATTACTGAAGAAAATGCAGGGCATTTCTGTCACGGAATCATGGAATTGTCAGAGTTGAAAGGGACCTCTAGAGATCATCTAGTCCAACTCCCCTGCTAAAGCAGGATACCCAGAGCACATCACTCAGGACTGCGTCCAGGACGGTCTTTAAGGTCTGCAGCGAAAGGGACTCCACAACCTCCCTGGGCAACCTGTGCCAGGGCTCTGTCACCCTCACCCTAAAGTTTTTTCTCATCTTTGAATGAAATTTCCTGTGTTCCAGCTTGTGCCCATTGACCCTCATCTTGTCATGGCTCCATCCTCCTTCAACCCACCCTTTAGATACTTATAAGCGTTACTAAGGTCTCCCATCAGCTTCTCTTCTCCAGGCTTCCTCAGCCTTTCCTCATCAGGGAGATGCTCCAATTCTTCAATCATCTTTGTTGCCTTACATTGGACTCTCTCAGTAGTTCCCTGTCTCTCTTGAACTGGGGAGCCCAGAACTGGACACAGTATTCCAGTTGTGGCCTCACCAGTGCCGAGTAGAGGGGGAGAATGACCTCCCGTTGACCTAGTGTCCACACTCTACGCAGCCTAGGATTCCATTGGCCCTCTTGGCGACAAGGGCACATTGCTGGCTCATGTATAGTTTACTGTCTAGTGTCCAATAGCTGGAAATGAGTGTGGAATCTTCAAAGGGGGTGGTTTCATATTTTGTAGGATATGTGAGATAAGGACTTGGAGGATTATGTGGGATTGTGCTTACCTGAACTTCAGAAGACAAGGAATCAGGTAAAGGAAAAGAAAAATCAGGTTTTCAACAATGTTTGAGTCAAGGCAGTGACAGCTTTTTGCAGGTTTAGAAAAAGACATTTGCAATCTGAAACACTAAAAAGGGATCTGGAGGAGGTGATTTCTATTATATTAGCTCTACTATCTTAAATAATGAGGATCGGAATTATTCTGGATACACAGAGGCAGATGGCAAAAGTCAATATTTGCCCCACAAAGGAGCTTGCCAACACAAAAAGCAGAAAGACAGAAAGCACAGAGGAAGGACAAGCAATAATCTAATGTATTCTCATACACGGGCTGTATGCACAGTATATCTGTCTACTACCCTTGTTAAAAAGATACCTTCCTGACCCATGGAAATTGTGACATGCTGGGACAAAGCATGTGTTTCCATGGCAAAGATTGTACAGTGAGGACTTGAGGGCATAGTTGTTCCAGGAAGTAGAAGATATCAACAGTTTTGAATCATTTCTGCCCATAAAAAGTAGAAGCTATGGCCCAGGAGTACATATAAACTCCCGTGCTTTAAGGAGAAGTTTCCTCTTAATCTCCTCTGGGCTCTGAACTCAAAATGAAAAACTGTCACCTAAACTGAAAGAAAGCGAAACACACAAAAGTACCTATAGTACCTTAGTGAAATAATGTACACTTGAATTATATTTACTATTCTGATTTGATGTAGAGAATGCACTTTCTCCATTTATAAAGAATACTCGGTGACTAAAAGAAACTCCTGAAGTAAATAAAAGCTATACTTAAGATCCTAGAGAATTACTGTTTTGAAAAGCAGCTAACAGCTTGAAAAGCCGCTCTCCTTGTGCCTTGTAGATAGCTTGAAATGACCTTCCACACTCCTAAGACTTTCTCCTCACTCCCTGATATTTTCCCAAAGTGTTTCCAACCAAGATACACCGCAGGACATTTTTCTCCACTGTGAGCTAACTCATTTTCTGTAGCAAAGTATGAAGGCAGATATTTGTCATTCAGTTGTTGCTGAAGTCCCTAAAGCTCTTTATAAGGATGTGTCATTTAGAACTGTAAAGAACCATGACACCAAAACCAGAGCCCATCAGGAGACACCAATGCTCCTGTGTTTTCTGCTGTTCCAGCAAGCACATTTTTGGTCTCGATACAATTAGCCATAGCTGAAGTTCTGACCATAGCAGTAGCATGCAGGACAGAAAAAGCAGAGGCTGAGTGGCAGCACTGAACATGTCTTTTTCTGTCAAATACACTGGTGTAATCACACACAACGTGTGAGATACATAAGCCAGAGCAGTGAATGCTGTAGGAGGACCAGCCTCATTGAGACAAAAGTGACGGTGGGCTAGTTTCTTCCAGTACACAGGATGGATATGACCTGATTGCTCCAAAAGATGTGTAGCTTGGCTGGTAGAGAGATGAGAGGGTGTGTGGGGGTACAAGAAGTTATCTGGACAGACCATCAAAGGCTGGGTTTTAGGGTTTTCTTTGAAGCATGCATTTATTCTATATGAACTTGGTGTAAAAGCATAAGACAAAACACCCACAGTTCCTAATTGCATTTGTCATCTGAAATCTCCCTTAGCTGCTTTAATTTGTCTGTTTGTTTAGGAAGCTGGCACCTTAGTTTCTCTTTCTACCCAAGGGCAGCATGACCTGGACAGTTCTTGGTGATTTTTTGTCTTTGGGTCCCTCTCTGTCATGCAGGATGGCTGCTCCTTCCTCTTCTCTGAGTGCCTTGTCTATTCTGGCCTATGCTTTCATCCCAGCTTCCTGGTTATCTTTGCCTTATCTCTATGCTGTCCTATGTCTGCATTGTCTGGGCACTGGGGCATCACATCATCTTCCAAGAGATTAAATCACTGCCTCTCCATTCTACATCTTTCCTTTCAATATTTCCTTTTATTCCAACTAGAATATTTCTTATTGTTTGATTGACTTCTTCTGTTAATCCTTTTGAAGGAGATGCTGTGATAATTTTTCCATCTTATAAGCCACATATCTTAAGAAACAATAGTTTTTCAATTAAAATACATTAGTTCTCAGACCTTTCACTGTGAATTTCAAACAACCACTGCACCTTATGCAAGATAAACTGAAATTAAGATTGGTGTGTGGAGGCTGAGTAAATACATTGCTAACTTTGAGAGGACTCTGGTGGGGAACATTCCCATGTGGATTACCCAGGTGCTTCAGGAAGAGCTTGAATTTTATCTCCCACTCACTGAAACTCTTTGAAGTCCCCTGGTGGATCAGCTGTAGGCAAGCACCATTTAGTCTTCTGCTTTGATCACAGAAGCTTTCATGTGGCATTGGTAATGAAGGTAATCATGCTCAGCTTCACTCTTCGGCTAAACAGCTGTGTGCAAAAGTGAACATCTCACAGATATGGGGAAGACCATGCCCCATCTTTTTTTCTTTTTTTAGGACATGAGGAGCAGGAGGAAGAAGGTGCCAGTGTCAACCAGCATTGGGTATGAGAGAAAAATCCTGCATATTGAGGGTTAGATAAACTATTGTTAGTTTGCAGGCATAGTGTTTGTTGGGGCTGCCCATGCCCTTAGAGCATGTAGGTCCTGGCATACCATGGAACAGGTTGTCCAGAGAAGTTGTGGATGCCCCATTGCTGGAGGTGTTCAAGGCCAGGCTTGATGGAGCTTTGAGCAGTCTGGTCCTGTGGGAGGTGTCCCTGCTCAGGGTACAGCGGTTGGAACAAGGTGATCTTTAAAGTCCTTTCCAACCTAAACCGTTCTATGAGTCTATAAAGTGTCATTAACACCACTCAGCAGCATTGCCTAAGGCAGTCTGCATGTTTTCTTCAAGGTATCATGTATTCAGAAAGTGGGCTTGCAGTGCAGCAAGGCGTGCTCTGTGCTGCTTTCAGGCTTTTCTTACAGGATAGTAGGGTCTTCTGACTGATAAGTTTAATTAACTTAATTGCACTGGATCGTCATATATCTCAGCCTCATACTAGAGATCTGGTATCCATGAAACCAAAGAGGTTCAAATTCACTTCCTGGCTGAAAGGAGAAATCTCACTTGAAAGGATGAATCAATACATAAGTTCTATTTTGTCGACTATGCAAAGCTCATCACTTAAACAATGCATGAAGCTAATGGAAATGGTCCTATTTTCCTGGGAAGGTTTTTCAGGGAGAGTCATTGTCACAGCAAAACAGCTGTTTCTACAACAGAAAAACCTTGGTTTATACAGGGTAGGGAACACCCTAACAAGTGTTCACTGAAGTGGCCGGTCTTTTCAGACTCCGAAAGATCAAAGAATTTGATCGCGGAACTACTTTGCTTCTCCTTAGTTGAGACTTTACAGAAAGTATTGTTATATTTCACATCTGTTAAAAAGAGCTCCAAGTACCTGTTCTAAAAGATGAATTAATTTGTATTTTCAGCGTTCCTCAAGAAGCCCCTGTGCCTTCAGTTCCTACACACACTTTCACAACTCTTAGTGCCATCAGTTCCCGATGTTGCTCTATTAATTAAGCATCGCAGTCTAAATCTTACGAGCCCTGATGATCCCAGTGTGGATAAGTATCTTGCAGCAAGTTTTGCTATAAAGCCTTTCAATTGTCATTTAGATGTTGGTCATCCAAGCTTAGACAGTGCCAGTTCTTAAATTTTAGCAGAGTTCTTTCGTGCCTGATTACCAACAGAGATGGAGACAAATATTGAATCTATGTCATATTGGGCACCCATATTTAAAGGGTAATCCTGGATTCCACATTAGGAGTACGTTGCTATGGAAATGCCAGTGAAATTGAGCTATGGATTTCGTAAGAAGTATGCATCTATGTTTACTTAATTATTTCTTTGTCAAATAATGGCTTCAGGTTGCATCCAAATCTGACAGATGCACTGAAAAGCTATTAATCTAAAGTGAAAATAATGATTTCTACCTACCAGTTCAGGTTCACTAGGTGGCATTTCCATTTGAACTCTCCATCTTTAGATAACTTAGACCGCTGTGTTGGGCACCAAAGACCTGAACACTTTGTCCTGTCCAGCTTGTCACTGGTGGTATAGAAACATCCTTGTTATTTACTAACTAAAGTAATCACAGAGGAGTACACACCATTTCAAAAACACCAAATGTTCTGATTAATAACTTTCATTCAAGTCCATTCTTTCCACGAGGCCTGTGTTCATGTACACCAAATTCCTCTCCCTCATCAGGCTCTTATTACTAAATCTTACTTCACCTTAAGAGGATGAAAACACCCCTTCCACCTCTATCACTCTATTAGTAAAATATTTCCTTCCTCTTTGCATGCCTTTTCAGCTAGCTCTCCTCTAAGATTTCCTGACTGTCTAAAAATTGTCACAGGCCCTTAGAGCTGATAAACTCATTTTTCCAGGAAAGGAGCCAAAAACTATTAGTGCTATCGCATTACTGTAGTTATGCATTTAAGTCTTTTCTTAGCCTTTTTGTTACAGTTTAATATTGCTGAAAAGAAATAAAGAGAAAAAAAATAAGAGGAGAAAAGGAAAAAGAAAAAAAAAAAGAGAGAGAGAAATTAATCTCTGAAATTAAGACTGTAGTCTAAAATGGACAGAAAGCACTAGTCCCTGTAATCGGTGAATGGCAAATACGGCCAGAAGCTGCACTCAACAGCAGGAAAAATCCTCCACAATCTATAATTCAAGGAAGTAAATATGGGAGATCCTGGCTAGAAAGGTTACCATCATGGGCTGATTCACTGCATGACTTTCAGGCCTGGCATTGCCTCCAAACTGCAACTAAGTTGAGTTTTCCACAGTCTGGAAATGTTTAGTTTTCGAAGACAAAAGCCCCTGCAAGTACATGCAGCCAGAAGCCTCCAAATCCCAGGCCAGTGTTGACTCCAAGCCTAGGAGAGAGGGCGAGGATGAAATGCTTTTACCCTCCTTCTTGTTTCCAATCTCTTCCCATGGAATAGAAACATCAGGGTGTGCAGTGCACACTTTATGAAACTCTCAAGAAGCACCAGGGCACCTCCACGAACTGTTTAATTCAACAGGGCACCCACTTCTTCTCTCCCTTTTCTCCACACAAGTAAACCATTTGACAGTGTCCAGTTTGCAGCAGGATTCCAGGTAGACATCAAAGCAGATCCTACTGCAGGAGATCAGAAGATCCCTTCCAGAGCTTCTCAGGATAGTCATTCCTATAGATCCCGTCTGGGCTCCTGGCAGGGGCTGTTTTTCAGGGTCTTATTCCACAGGCTCCATCTCCTGCCTGGAGTACCCCACATAGTTCTGCCTCTGCTTCCAGTGTGAGTTAGTCTGCAGGGGTCCCTCTGCTTTTCCTAAGGACGTTGAAGGCCTGTAGGACCACAGAGTTTATGGAGTGGAGGGTTCATAGTTATTTCTGCATCCACTACACTTCCAGTGGTCTGAGTCAGAGAGCTTGTTTATGTCTTCATTCTTTATTTCAGGATTTGTGTGCTTTAACAAAGAAAGCAATAACAAGAAGACAATACATGTCAAATATAAGTTTGGCAAACTGTTGGGAAGGAACCACAGTGTAGCTTTAAATCACTCCTAGCATACAGTGTAACAAAGACAAAACCCCAGGAAGCACTGCATGTCTCTGGCTTTTCATGGACTTTTCCACTTTGAAGGATTAAGCCTAGGATGGGCATGTAGCCATGTATCACTCATGCACCGTTATGTATGATCTGAGGTGAAGGTGGCAAGTGGAGACAATAGCCAGGGTCCATTTTGTTTTCAGACATATAATGGAAAATTCCACTCCAGCTCCAAATAACATTCGCTTTAAGTTTCACATAGTAATTGCTTGTCATAACTTTGCAGCTTGCGAGGAGAAGCATTTTCTTTCAAACTTCATTGTATTGTTCTTTTTTCATAGAACTGTAATATACAGTGTCATGGAGAAAATGGAAACAGAGACATGGTGTAGTTATATGGGACCACCCAACATTGAAAGGGTTGGGTTTTTTTTTCCCTGAATCTATAATTAAGCCATCAACCTACCTAAGAGAAATAAAACAGAGTCTTTTAATTAGCTTCTTGAATAGGAATAAATGCTTCATTATTCTTAACCATATCAAGCTGAGAACATTATTAAAGTCTGAAGGAATAATGAACAACATGACAAGAAAGACATTACAGCACATACAGGAGTGCGTTTGCCTACTTAGCGATCTGCCTAAATATGCCTATCATTGCTATCTGGGAAGACAGAAATACCGAGCAAAAGAATGAAAACAAAAGGACAGTACAGGAAAAGCTCTAAAGAAAAAGACATGAAGTCAGAGGTAGGGAACATATATTTTGTCATTTGTTACTGTTGAGAACCGAAGAGCTCAGCTTCTTTGCCAAAACTTGTCTAAGATGCCTGAGTGGATTGGCCTGTGTTTGAACTCAGGATATTTCTTTCAAACTTCATTGTGACTGCTTTGGCTGCTAGGTTGTACCTCTCTCACATATTTAGAGGGAAAACTTGCCTCTACAAAAGATGTAGAACAAAACAGCCGAGAGAATTTTTTTGGACAAATTACTCTGAGTCTGGGGGGAGGATGAGTAATCTTTACAGGCTTTCAGATATCCCTTGGCTAAAGGGAGGTGTTATTCACTCTCTTTAGAAATAATGCCAAGAGCACAGAAATACTCTCACAGCAGGGAAAACTAAAGGTACATATCTGATCATTCATAGCTGGATATGTTATCCCCCAACTCCCCCAATCCCAAGCAAAGAATGTTCTGAAGCTCAGACCCTGCAAAGCCTGTATTCCTGACTTTAATTTAAAGCTCATCCATAAGCCATTTCTGCTCACCAAAGCTCATTAATTTCGACTGCATTCAAACACGTGCTTAGAGAGCTGCACGTCTGTGGACTGGAGCACCTGCCAGAAAGACTTCACTGAATGATAGAATTGCCATGATATCCAGACTCCTAGGTCCCAACTGTGTGGTTGGAGCAAGTAAAGAGTGGGAATCTCACACAACTTTCCTTGTTCTGGCATTGCTCCGAAACCGCTGGATCCACTGTCCAGGAGGAGAGAGGGATGGTGGATTTACTTCTCCCCACCTTGCCCCTCTCCCCTCCTCTCCATCCTGTTCTCTGTCATACCCCTGCACAGCACATTCTGTGCCTTGTGGGTGCACCTGAGCTTGTCCCTTGGACATCCAGCTCCACTCCGGTGCAAGCACCAGGGCACCTCCACGCTGGCACAAGCAGGAGCAAAGGCAGGGTGGGAGGGTATTAACTTATTCTCAGAGAGGTGTCATAGAACTCTGGGAAACTCCTGCTTTTGATGGAGGTGGTGTAATATTTTGAAACTGAAAGGAATAAGAATGAACACCTTTAATAGTATAGCAGGAGGAGAGCTGTCCTATCTGACATTCACAGAGCCCTTGAATTCTGATAAAAACCTTTGCCAGGAGAAACTTAAGCAAAAATTGACTCCACAATGTGGCATTCATCAACCTTTGCTCTGGATTTGACACTACTGCAACCAGACCAACAACATACTCTACCTTCTCGCTACAGGAAGTTCTGTCTGCTCTTTCAAATTGAAAAAAAGGAGCTTTTTAGTATTTATCTTTGGCATTTTTGCCTGTGAATAGTGACAACTGGAGACAATAATTTTGTAGTAATTATGTCTTCTCCAGGCATGATACTTTGATTTCTAGTTTTCTCGGTTTCTCCTGTTTATTTTTTTTTTGAGAAGCTCTGCAATTGCATATATTTAAAATGCAGTAATTTCAATAAATGCTTTATAAGGTTCAAACAATTTCTCAAAACATGATCTTCATTCCTAATTAATGTAATGGGGTAGTACAGCTAATGTGTCACATTTCACGCTTTTGATCCCAAAGGGGAGCAGGAGATAAAGAGCTCTTGAAACAAAGATGTGATTCATTATGTGAAGCAGAAAATGGAAATAAATCAGATTCATGGAAATGAATTATGAAGATGATATATAGCCTGAAAAACAAATAAGATAGGATGAAAAGCTTGAAATGTGCCTGTATTTAGCAGAAAAGAGGGACAGAAGCCTGGAAAAATATACTGTCTGGTTTTATTTATTAGCCTTCAGCAATTGCCATCTTGAGACATGATGAGAAACTGGTAAAAATAATAATAGTCATCTAGTAATTCTATTTGAAATGAGCTAGGAAACACTTGTGTTCCTGATTTTTATTTATCTATTTATTTTTTCTCCTCGAAATGTTCTCTCTTTCTTTTTTTTTTTGCCATCCCGGGATGAAACAAGCATCCTTATGTTCTACAGAAGAAATTTGCCGTGAGAAACAACCTAATCTTTCCTGCATTCTTGGAATTTGGCGTTTTGTCACCTGTCATCAATACTTTGTTGTATTTTCTCTTCTGCCATATTCTGGATAAATTTTAATACCTCCAGTCGAATTGCTACACTCCTTAGAATGTCTGCATTTTCCATGTCTTTTAATTGCTCTTCTCCCAGTCTGTTTTCCATTCTTTATCAGCTGTCCTTGTGTCCTGCCTTTCTTCAACTGTTGTGTAATAAATCCTGAAGTAGGAATTGCACTTTTCTTGTAGGACATGGACAATAGAGTGGTACTTCATGAATGACAATACCTGGAGGCATGAAGAAGTCTCTCAGTATTGTCCTGTAACTGCCATGCAGAATGAGAGTGAAATAGTCCCTTAGGAAGGATTTTCCTCACATTTCCTAAAAAGATGATGTCTATGGGCCAGGAGCTTTGATGTAAATCTGTATTAACCAGTTCCCATCATTCACAACCACCAGTAAATCTGTAACATTTGTTATCTGGGCTTTGCATAGATACTTCTAATTTCCTTCGCTTTCGTCACCGTTGCCAGATTACACTTTGTTGATTTACTAACTTGGTCACTTTGAAAAGACTACTTATATTAATGTTAATATTTCATCTCTTCCTTCACTTCATCCACCCATTGGATTCTCCAGTCCATCCAACAACTACACTTTTTTCAGCCCATCCACCTTTGTCCACTACTGTTTCCTTATTCACCTGAGTTTCCTCTTCCTTACAGCGATGTATGAAGATTACACAAACTTCATAATCTCTTTCTGTGGTTTCTGACTTTAAAGCTCTCTAATTTAAGATTTTTTCATCCTCAAAGCTCAGTCCTGCCAACCATCATCCCAGGAGATTATTTTCTCTATTCTTCCTGCAGATTCCATCATCTGAGAAGATCCTTCTTTCTCCAAGATCCCAGTTCTCTGACATCTTGAGATCATTTTTTTTTAATACAACTTTGTTCTCTTCTGCTGAGGACTGGAGAAAATGCATTGAAGGATGCAAGAAGAGGTGATCTTGCACTTTTTAGGTGGTCTTTCTCAGACAGCCATCTTTGTTCTAGTCTCATGAGTGTTCAGCAGAAACACGTTACCTCAATGTTCCTGAATTCTTCCAGTGTCATGGGAATGTTCGCCTGCCTCAGGCCCTGATCTCACACTCTGGGTTTGACAAATTCTCACTATCAGTTTTATCTGTGACAAAGGAACTATATTATACTCCTTCCCTGTTGTATTTTTCAGTGATACAGCAGTGTGGGGGGAAAAAAAAAAAGTCATGACTAAAAAAGTTCTCTCTCAAAGCCAGAGAAATACCTTTTTTTGGTAAGAGCCAATGGACTATAATGTAAGAATTAACACTGCAAAGAAACATAAGTTGAAAGATCAGACAGCAAGACAGAAACATTTTGTTCAAATACTTTTTGAATTAGAATTGCACATTATCTGTCTGAATGTGGCTGCAGAGTGTAGCAAGATGTGTTAGCTGTTAGAGAGCTATGAGAGATTACTGGAGTCAGCACTGCATCCACCAGCAGTTCTTTGTTTCTGTCATTGATTCTTTTAAGGACCACACTATGAACAATGAGGGGGAAAGAGTTTTGATGTTTCGATTGGAAAAGGATATGTAATAGTCTGTGCATTTGAAATATATTAACTGTTTTATAGCTTGAATGGTGCCTAGACATTTACATTTCTGGAGGCGGTTATGGGGGAAAAACCCTACTCATTTTCTGGATGCAATTTTTCCAGGCTGTTAAAATTCAACTTGTGTCTTTTCAAACCCTTAACCTAATGAGTTCAAAAAGTAACAAAATGGCCTAATCCTAAAACTGGAAGTACAGTTCTCACGGAATTTTAGGAACAAGTAATACAGCAGATCTCATGTGAAATGGTCTTATTCATTAATTAATTAGTACGATGATTCTTAGGAGTGCCCACTGCGGAAGGTGCAATGATCATATTTCCCAGCTGCACATTCTGTCACCTACCACTATGTCACCTACCTAACACGCTTTGTATTCCCCACACTGGATAGTGACACCTGCTAGAACAGATATGGTGCCATTTCCCATGCTTGGAGATAGACAGAAGCCGCTTGAATATGATTACTATGCCAGGCTCATACATCTCATCCTTCCTCCAAGAGAGCAAATAGTCTCACTGGCCACCAGAACAGACAGTGATACTGGACACCAGAACAGACAGTGATACTAAAATTCAGAAAAAAGCCCTGCACCTCGTTGATTTCTGATTGAGTGAGTTTGGACGTATTCCTGGGCTGGGAGATCTTGCACTAAAGGATTTCTAGATTTAAAGTGAAAGAATTCTTGAATTTCTTTACACAGATTTGAGGGATACTGCTCTC
>VZTM01013346.1:0-38731 GCA_013400555.1 Jacana jacana
TAAAGGGCCTGCTCTCAACATCAAGCATTGATAAGATCCCCCCTCCAGCCTTCTCTCTTCTCCAGACTAGAAAGACCAAAGTCCCTCAGCCCTTCCTTGTAAGACAGCTGTTCTAGGCCCCTAATCATCTTTATATCCCTCTGCTGTGCCCTCTCCAGCAGTTCCCTGTCCTTCTTGAACTGGGGAGCCCAGAACTGGACACATTACTCCAGATGTGGCTTCACCAGAGCAGAGTAGAGAGGCAGGATAACCTCCCTTGACCTGGTGCAGCAACCTACACTTGGGCAGAGAGAAACTTAATGAAGTTCAACAAGGGCAACTCTCCCACCTGTCCATGTCTCACTGTATGGCAGCAGAACCTTCTGGTGTATCAGTCACCCCTCCCAGTTTTGTATCATCAGCAAGCTTGCTGAAGGTACACTCTATTCCTTCATCTAGTTCATTGATCACAGAATCCCAGAATCCCAGAATATCAGGGATTGGAAGGGACCTTGAAAGCTCATCTAGTCCAATCCCCCTGCCGGAGCAGGAACACCTAGATCAGGTCACAGAGGAACACGTCCAGGCAGGTTTTGAATATCTCCAGAGAAGGAGATTCCACATTTTCTCTGGTTTTCCTTTTGCCTCCAATATTCTTGAAGAAACCCTTCCTGCTGACCTTGACACCCCTTGCAAGATTTAATTCCAAAGAAGCCTTGGTTTTCCTCATTTCATCCTTGCATACTTTTGACAGCATTCTTAATCTTTCCAAGTGGTCAGTCCCTTGTTCCAGGTAATGCAAACTTCCTTCTTCCACTTGAGCTTTTTCAGAAGCTCCCAGCTCAACAATGCAGGTCACCTGCTTCCCTTGCCTGATTTCTTGCTTTTAGGGATGCACCAATTCTGAGCTTGGTATTTGAATGTGGTATTTGAATATCAACTGGCTATCTTGAGCCTCACTACCTTCCAGAGCCCTAACCCAAGCAGTTTCTTGAAGAGGTCAAAGTTGGCCCTCCTGAAGTCCACAGTTGCAATCCTACTTGTTGTTTTGCACATACTACCCATGATCCTGAACTCCATCTTTTCATGATCACTACAGCTGAGGCTGACCCCAGCCTTAATGTCCTTCACCAGTCCCTCTTTGTTTGTCAGAGCTAGGTCTAGTAGTATAACCCTCTTTATTGTTTCCTCCATCAACTGAGTCAAGAAGTTATCAATACACTGGAGGAACCTCCTGGACTGTACATGCCTGGCTGCGTAGCCTTCCCAGCAGATATCAGGGTGATAGAAGTTCCCCATGAAAACCAAGGCCTCTGATTGCAAGGCTACTCATCAGCTTCCCTGTCCTGGTCATGTGACCTGTAATAAACACCCACAACAGCATCTCTCATATTGGCCTGCCCCTTAATCCTTACCCACAAACTCTTAACTCTCTCTTCAACTGCCCCCAGGGAGAGCTCAACACTTTCCAGTTGCTCTCTCACATAAATAGCAACTCCATCACATCACCTCACTGGCTTGTCTTTCCTAAAAAGGACATAAACCATCCATGACAACGTTTCAGTCATGTGAGCCATCCCACCATGTCTCAGTAATTACAATGAGGTCACGGCCCTGTGAGAGCACACAGATCTCCAGTTCTTCCTGTTTATTCCCCATGCTGCCTGCATTGGTGTATAAGCATTTCAGAGAAGGGGTTGAGCATGTAATTTTCACCCTTGAGGGGTGGTAAGCCTTTTGTCTCTCAAAAATACTAGCCCACTGCCCCACAACTGCTGAGCTACTACAGCACCCAGGCACCTCTCTAGCAAGTCCAGTTACATCCCCATCCCCCTTTGAATCAAGTTTAAAGTCCTCTCAATGAGCCCTGATAACTCATGTCTTATAACCCTTTTCATGCTGTGAGATAAACTACTCCTGTCCATTACCAGCAGGCCTGGTGTCTTGTTAATCAAGCCATGATCAAAGAACCACAAGTCCTGCCGGTAGCAGCAGGCTTGGAGCCAGCCTTGGTTCTATTGGCTCTTTCTATTTACCCCCTCATCAATCCACACGACAGGAGGGATAGAGGATAATATGACTTGTGCTCCTGATCACTTCACCAGTCATTCCAAGGTCCTAAAATCTCTCTTTGTTGCCCTTGGACTCCTTTTCACTACTTCATTACTCCCTGGGGAAGGAAGTTTCTTCTTTACATCATTAGCCAGGGCCCCAGGGAGGCAGCAGACCTCCCTGTTTATTGGGTCTGCATATCGGGCCCTCTGCTCCTTTCAGTAGTGAGTCACCTGTGACAATGACCCATCTTTTACTCTTCACTGCAGAGGTTTTGATGTGGGGGATAGTCTGACTAGACCTTGATGACACCTCCAAGCTGGAAGAACTGTTTCCCTCATCATTGTCCAGTTCCCCTTGTAGAACACTGTACCTGTTATGCAACGGCATCTGGGAAAGTGGGGTAGTCACTGGGCAAACACAACTGCAGTGCCTGCTGCACCAGGCAGGAACTTCTTGCCATTGCCCCCTGTCCTCTAAGTCACCACATTCAGTCGGACAGAGAGAAGACAGGGGGTTCTCTGTAGCTGGGGCTCTGTCTACCTGTTGATTTTTTATCATGGGAGGCTGGGTGCTACTCTAAGCATCTGTTTATCACATTCCCTGATGGCCTTCAACCTGCTTATCTCCTCCCTGAGCTCCATCACTAAGCAGAGGAGATCCTCTACCTGGGCACACATCCCACAGGTGTGCTCACTGCTGCCATCCCACACCAGCATAAGAGCAGGGCACACCCTGCAGCCCAACATCTGGGTGGCAGCATGTTCCTATGAGAGCTCCACCTGGGAAGCTGTGGCAGAACTGGTGGCTGCTGAGCTCACGGATACCATCAGCTTCTTCTGAGTAAAGACCATTGTTTCCTGGCCAAACTGGCAGTCTTACAGTGCTCCCCTGTGCAGACTACCGTGCCTGTTCACCCACCCGGGTAGCCTGCCCTTGTCATGGTACTCCCAGGTGAGGCCCACTTGCTGCCTGCTTACTCCTGAAAGCCTTCTTTTATGAGGCGAGGAATGGGCGACTGGCTCTGCCCACACCTCCTCAGCAGCCCTCCCACGAGCTGCTTGCTTCCAGCACAACCTAGCCACTTTGCCTGGCTTTAAAAAGCCCTCAAAAGAGCTCCTTGCTGGCCATTTTTGCTGTGATTCCCTTCCCCAGTGTGAGCTTACCAGTGGAGCTGGTGTCCTCAGTGAGTGACCGTTGGTGTCGTTATGTGCCGCGGCCAGGAGCAGTGAAGCCAGACACAATCAATATGATTGGTAGATCAGCTTCAACTTTAATCAGAAGGCTCTCCCCTCAGAAGGCATCTCCTCCAATCAGAAGGCAATACTCTCCAGTCAGAAAGCCATACAGTCCAATCAGAAAGCAATACAATCCAATCAGGAAGCACCCACAATCCAATCAGGAAGCACCCACTTGTTCTACAGTTACAGGTCCTCATTCGCTAAGCACTACATTGCGGATAGGGAGAGGGGTATTGTCCATGAGCTTTCCACACACTTTCCACAGGCTTAAAGCTGCCCCATGATTGGCTGCAACATTTGTGTCATTTGCTGTTTCCCACACTTTGTTTCGCCTTCACTATACTTCGTTTCGCTTACTTCCACTTACTTTGCATATGTGCCCTTTCAGTAACTCCCTCTTAAAGGGCCTGCTCTCAACAGTTATGCCTCGTTTAAATCTGCTGCCGGTGTTACTGGCTCTGCCTCACGCCTCCTCAGCAGCCTGCCCATGGGCTGCCGGCTTCCGGCACAGGCTGGACCCTTTGCATGGCTTAAAAAGCCCTCAAAAGCCCTCAAAAAAGCCTTCAAAACCTTTTTGCCACAACTCCCATCCCCAGTGTGGACTTAGGTACACTAGCGGTGGTCTCCTCAATGAGATGCAATCTAGAGGGACCTGTTTGGGTCAAGTTTGGGAAGCTCATGAAGTTTAACAAGGGCAAGGAAAAGGTCCTGTACCTCCTATGGGGCAACCCCCGGTATCGATACAGGTTGGGGGATAAAGAGACTGAGAACAGCTCTTGTGGAGAAGGACTTGGGGGTACTGGTGGATGAAAGACTGGACGTGAGATGACAATATGCTCTCACAGCCCAGAAAGCCAACTGTATCTAAGAAGCATGGCCAGCAGGTCGAGGGAGGTGATTCTTCCCCTCTACCCTGCTTTGGTGGGACCCAACCTGCATCCAGCTCTGGAGCTCTCAGTACAGGAAGGTCACAGACCTGTTGGAGGGCCACAAAAATGATCAGAGTGATGGAGCACCTCTCCTGTGAGGACAGGGTGAGAGAGTTGGGGTTGTTCAGCCTGGAGAAGGCTCCTTGCAGCCTTTCAATACTTAAAGGGGGCTCATAAGAAAGATGCAGACAGACTTTTTAGTAGGGGCTGTTGCAATAGTACAAGAGGCAATGGTTTTGAACTGGTCAGGTAGATTCAGACCAGATCTAAGGAAGAAACCTTTTACCATGAGGGTGCCAAAACACTGGGACAAGTTGCCCAGAGAGGTGATAGATGCCCCATTCCTGGATTCAAAGTCAAGCTGGACATGACTCTGAGCAACCTGATCTAGTTGAAAATGTCCCTGGTTACTGCAGGGGGTTGGACTAGATGACCTGTAAAAGTCCCTTCCAACCAAAATTATTCCATGATTCTATTACATCTAATATGTTCACCATCATGCATGCCATGGTGAAACAGGCAGGATCCTGGGATCTCAGGAAGGATAGGCAAAATGCCAAAGAAATATAAGACAAAAGCCTGAAATTTTGAAATATTGATGCTCTTAGGCTACAAAGTAAACAGTTTTTACAAGGCACAGAGACTCTGTAACACTCTAATTAAGAGAGGAAGTGACTTAGGACTTTGTGTCTTCAACACAGAGTGGAAACAATGCCTTGGCTGGAGTCGTGTTTGCTTCATCTGGCATTAAGTTGTACTAACTGTACCTCATCAGGAGAGGAACTGCCATCTCTGTAATGATGGAAAACAAGATAAACAATTGCACATAATTAGCATAGTGCTGGTGCTTCAGCTGAAAGTATTTCACAATGACTCAATGCACTCATCACAAGTAAATATTAAAAGAAAGTGGAAATGGGTATGAAAGGAATGTTGCCCGGCATCTCTCTTTTGTGTTCACCAGGAAAATTACTGGATCCATGTTAGTGCTGCATCACTGTATCATCGTAGATCATCTGGCATTAAAAGCGGTTCACATACTCCCTACTAGTAGAGTCTTGTCTGCACCAAGGTCAGTGAGAGAATTCTTTATGATTTCAGTAGGGCCACAATATCCTCCATGTAATGATAGGAAAAACAGAAGTATACTCTCTAATTTTTCCTAATATGCATTTACACCTAATAATAGTATTGCTATTAGTTTTTAAATTTTTGTAGTAACAGGAATATTTAAGTGAGGAAATGTTTGAGAAAATGTCTACTTTCCAGAGAACTCAAAACCACCTACCAGCTCATTACATCATGCGAACTCCGAATACTGCCCGGTGCTCAGACGTGACTACTGCCCAGACAAGCCACCCATCTGCAGGAGGTAATTACCAGGCTTGGCAGATAAGATCTACTCTAAATTGAGACAGCATTGTGTTTGGTGGCTCTCTGCCAGGACTCACTAGCTTTCTAAAAAGGGTCCTTCTACAGTCACTGAGTGCTGGGCTGTCAGTGTGATCATCCAAATGAGACTGAAATAGTCCCGTGAACATTTTCTTTCCTACCAATAAATAGCTAGCAAATCCAGTGGAGTGGAAGGTAGAGTAGCCCTAATTGACAGGAAAATGTGGAAGGACAGGCTGCTCAAAGACATCAAAGGTACCCAGTCTTTAAAAAAAAAAAAAAAGTATATTGGAACAATTTTTTTCGAGATTGAGATCCAGAGGAAGGTTTTACATCAACACAAACAGCAGATCATGTTTGCCTTGGAGATTTTTTTCAATACAGGATGTTCATTTTAAATATAAATATCATTTAAGTGGAGCTTCTTCTTGGTGGCAAGAAGGCTTCATTCCTATCAAAACAAGATAATAAAGTGGCTTCAGTTACTGCTTTGTTATCCTCTTCAGTCTGGGCTACAGCAATGTAACATACCTTGCTGCAAATAAGTAGTACAGCTCTTTAGCCTTCCTGGAGCAGATCATGTCCTGCTTGTTTTCTGTGCAGTCTTCCCCTAGAATTCCGTCAAATTTTAAATCTTGGTATTTATGGTCAGGCCTATGATGGTCTGGGAAGAAGGCACACGTGCACTCACTTAGTTCTTATAGCTTAAAATGGAAATTGTGACTTACAAATCTATTCCAAAGGACCTTCCCAGGTCTTTACAAAGTTTTTCTTGCTTTCTTTGAGCCAAGAATCACTTTAAACATCATGTAAGATGATTCCTAAAAAGCTCTTGTACACTCTACACACAAGGAAACTTCTTAGAATTTGTCATCAATAACTGACAAAGCAAACACAGTTTTTAAATAATTAAAATATTTTTTTTCCACATTGCAAGAAAAGACAAAATCAAGAACTGCAGAGATACTTGTTGTACTGTTTATTGCACTTCAGAAATGCATTCAAATAACACACCATGGAGGCAGAACAGAAAATATGAAGAGAGTGGCTGAAAGGGTGACTGGATCACAAATCATCCTGCACAATGATTTTGTATTTACATGTTAGTTAACCCCTACTATTAGGATAAGTATATGAAAGAACAAACAAACTTTGAGAAATTTCATAACTTAGAAATCACTGAGAGCATGAAACAGTTTGACCATCATATTGCCTTTTATGCTGTGCATAGAGAGCGTAGAGATACCATCTATCTCTCTCATCTGTCTAACTACAGATTTACCAGATCAGAATAAGGGCTAGAAATGGACAAAGATATCAACAAATCATATTCAAAATCAACTCCTTAATAATGTCTGGAAGCCATTAACAAACAGAAAGATGTAAAAAAAAAATGTGAATTCCCACAAACTGTGCTCTGTTCATTATATTTACTTCTTGTTTGCAAAGCATACCAATACGTGACAAGAATCAGTTGTCTGTAAGATTTAGGATAGCACAATGATCGCTGCGAGTCTGTTTTCATCTAGGGTAGCAGCTAGGAAAACCCCAGTACCTTAAATTTGGCTATCTACTACATTGTAACTCAGTTTAAAATACTTGTCTATCAACCAGCACTTTCCAGGCTACCCACAGACAACGCCTACTGTGTCAGCTGTTTAAGCAGACAGAAAGAAAAGCCCCTCAGATTATGAATATTGAGAGACAAGAGTTAGAAGGTTTATTTGCTCATTTATGAGAAATGAACAGAAATACCTCAGAGCATAAAGAAATCAAGAGATATTTTCATAAGGCTATAAAGACTTACTGATGAACATAAAGTGAGAGCTGTCCACGCTGTAATAAAAATCACTTGCTGTAATGGCAAGAGAGCGATGAGTTCTTACAGCAATACAGCAGCCTGTCCATAAGCTCTAGCCATCACAAAGAAACACCTTTTTGTTCGATTTGAACATAGGGTGTTAGATGGTTAGGATTAGAACTACATATACTGAGACTTAGAAACAGGTAACACTGCCATGCTCAGAAATCAGTCTATTTTGCTAGAAACACCTTTCACACATATCCTCAAAGTTACAAGCAAATCTGACTCTAGGAGTGCTGTGACTTCTAATTGTTTTGTTTAGCTACTTATGTGTTTGTGAGAATGGAGATTACTGGGAACTGAGGAAAGGAAGCTTTCACATATTTCTGAAGGGAGTAGTTGATAGTCATTCTTACTCTATATGGAAGAAAGTTCATCTTGCTGATGGACCAACTCTCTAATACTATAATTATCTTATGACAATATAGTTATTTTTAAAAAACATGCCAATGGGGGAAAAGAATGCTCTAAGCTGAAGCTTTGAAGGGCATCAAGATGAAGATCTACAGGCAATGGAGCTCCATAGCAAGAAAATAATGTTGTAATATTGCCCAGAAAAAGGTTTTCACTCTTCAAGTACTGGAAATGTGTTTAGTGTTGGAAGCGTCACGTCACGATAGGTATGGACAGCAGTAATGAAAACTGTATGCAAAAAAATGTGTTTCCATTGTCAAATGGACAATTACAGTCAAACATGGAACAGGCCTTCCTGGCAACATCACAACAGGAGAAAATGCTTGCACACCATTACGGAACTATGAACACAATTAACAGAGGATTCCATAGAGATTATAAAGACAGCATTTAAGAAACCAGTATAAGTAAATAGAGCATTGTTAAATCAATGAAGAAATAAATGTATAAGGAAAAACAATAAAGACTGAAAATTAAAAGAAGAGCCAGAAGTCACATAGAAAATGCTGTACCAAAGTCTGTTAAAAATATTTCCTTTTTTTAAAATGTCGTTTATTATTCAGTTAAAAGAATCTTATTAAAATTTGGGAAACTGCAATATGCTGTCTCTATGAAAACAATCACAGCCTTAATTATATACAAAACATAATTATAGTAAAAAAAATAATTCAAGTACAAGGAAGAAAATACAAAAAGAAAAAAGTCACTTAACGCATATACTAACAAATAAACCTCCCTATTCTTATCCTGACACTCTTATGATCTTAAAGGTTAATAATCAAAAACATTTTAGGAAGACTCTGAAGTACACTAAAATTCAGAAGTTTTGCCATCTTCAATAGACATAAAATCCTTATTTGCTTGTGCTTGCTTCTGTTCAATGTCTCTTCTTTGACAAACATCAGACCCTGTAATACAGAAAAATACTTGTGATATTGAGAATTAGAAAAAAAACTTTAGAGTTTCACTCTGTCTTTTGCCAAAAAGGTGCTATGAAATGCCACCTTTCACCAGCTTTGTTTCATATGAAGGGGATGTTAAGATCCCTCTTGCTGTACTTCAGAGCTCTCTTACAGACTGGTGGCGATTAACGTGATGTGACCTCAGATAGTCAAGGTGATCTCAAAACAGTGACAGATGTTATAGTCTCATACCACTCTGGTATTTCCAGTATAACCGTGGGTTTCCATTGAAAGTGTAGTTCCACAGTCTTAGCTATGTGTCCTTGTTACCACACTGTGCCAATAGTAGTGCTCCAGAGGACACATGACTAACTGGATCAAGGAACTGATCTATCTTTTCAGGACATTTGCTTATCAAGAAAAACTTCCATTTCCCTCGTCAATTTTCAGGCAAACCCATCTTTTACAAAAACTAGCAACAACACAGAGGAGGAACCAAGAACATAGGACCCGTGGCAAGTTTCAGATCAATTGCTTTAAAGTACTTGTGATAGTGCTATTTCTTTGGTTGCCACTCTGGCCATATGTCTAGTATGCCTTTCCTCTTGGAAAAGCTCTTCTCCAAGAGTTGCTTACTTTTTTATAACCTCACGGAATCTCACAATAGAGGAACTAGAAGTACCTGTGAGACACCTCCTGTCTATTTATCTCTTATTTCTTGGTTTCACACGAAGTCTTTTCACTATCTCTTTCAGCCTCCTTTGCAAGGGGAAAAAAAAGAAAAAGAAAAAAAAAAAACCAAAACAGGTTTTTTTGATAGGCTGCAGCTGCTTTGTTTCCCCAACTGCTGCAGTCCTCACTGTGTCCCAGCTCACTAACTGGTGACATGTCTCCATAGTGACTTTGTATTTGCCGGACTACCACTCTGCAGCACAGCCCACATGCTACAGTTACAGTGCTATTTCACATTTCCCAAACAGGACACTAAATCCCTCACCCAGTGTCTTCAAACTGGGGATCTGAGAAAGCGCAGGCACCCACATCTATCAACAGAGCTGACTGCAGAAATTCCTCAGCTGCAGCGCTCGGGGTATGGGGAGAGTGAGCCAGGGAAGGATTACCACGCACTTGCTTTACTCTTCTATGCTTGCCCAGACCACTGGCTGGGTATTTGGTATGCCCTGTTACAGCATTTCTTATGTTCTCAGGTTGTTTGGTGACCCATAAGACCCCTGCTAACTCCCGGGAATCTGAAGGAATATTCAGCATCAGGACATTAAGTGCCCACAGCCCTGTTACATCTACAATTGCCTGTACATCTTTCACCTTTGGAGTCCACAGCACGGATTAAAAACGCTGACTACAGGACAAAGAACCCACTTTTAAAGACAAGATAGTAGTCTTTTCTTGTTAGAGGATGGAGCTTCTCAACCTGCAGCCAGATGTGCCTGTGAAAGCTAGCAAAAGCAAACCTACCTTCAGAGCACGCTTAAATCGGGGCTGAAGGACTTTCTTTTGCTGGGAACTTTTAAAAGAAAAAATTTAGGGAAACTTTATCAGCACAGGTTGAAAAGGTGTAAAAGCCTTTGGCTGTGTGGAGGGGCCATGCACTGAGAAACCGGTGCGCCCTTCCAGTGCTTGGAACCGTGCCTTGCCAACACCGATGAGCGCCTCAACTGCCAGATCTATGCTGGAAGAAATCTTCACCATTTCTGTTCTTGCAGTGCCACCAAGTAGCAAACAATGCAAAACTGACAGAGAAAGATTGCCATGTCGGGAGCAAGGGCTTGAGCAGACAGAGCCACGGTCCCGGGCCCTGCCCCCTGACTCCTGCACTTCTCAGGTGATCATTTGACACAAAATTCACAGAACAGCCGAGGAGCCGCAGTCTCACCGAGGAGCTCCCGCCCTCCTCAAGGCAGAGCGGGAGGTCTCCACGACAGACCCCCGGAGAACGACTAAAGCCACCTCAGTGTTGTCAGCACTTCGGCCAACGAGCGCTCCTGCGGGGCCCAGCTCCCCTTCTGTCAGGGCGGAGAACGACAGCGAAGGGCCGGCTCCCGGCTCTGCCCCGCTGCAGGCGGCGCCACACGCTCTGGGGCAGCAGGGGAAGGGGGTGACAGGACGGGACAGGGTTGTATCCCGGCTGCCCGGAGAAGTCCTCCGGGGTCCCCGAAAGGGGCGCAGACACAGTCGAAGCGCGGTGGCCGGCGGGGGCTCTGCTGTAGGGGGCAGCAGCGCGGCAGCTGCTGCCGGNGCGGAGTGGCGGTGCGACATGTCCCACCAGACCGGGATCCAAGGTAACCCCGCGGTTCCTACCTGCCCCTCCTGACAGCGGGAGGTGGGCGAAGCGCCTTTCGCCGCAGGTCGGGGCGGGGCGCGAAGGCGGGCGGGTGGCCGTTGTGACCGTTTAACGGCCCGTTCCTGGCGGAATTTTCTCCGGTGCCGGGCTCTTTGTTGGCTGCGGGAGGAGCCCGTCTCTTTCTGCCGCGGGATGACGGGCCGGGGGGGAAAGCGCACTGAGCAGGGGGTAAAAGTGCTGCTGGCAGCGGCCACGGGCGGCCGCCGCTCTGCGGGGTCCAACCCGGAGCTTCGTCCCCTGTCAGGCGGGGGTTGCTCGCACGGCTGGCCGCCGGAGAGCGGCGGGGACCCGGCTGAGAAGACTGTTCACCGCAGAGACCCGCAAATGGCGAAGGGGATTCCCCCCTGCCTTGACTCAGGTGACTTCCCCGAGCGCAGGTTGTCCTGCGGCGGCCGGGGAGCGGTGCGGCAGGAGCCGGTGCTGAGGGGGGACTCCCCCGGCACCTCCCGGCTTTTTGGAGAGCCTGTCGCCTCCTCGGGGTCGCCTGCCCGGGGGTTCGGGATAGCTCGGACAGCAACGGGAATGTCAAGGGTCGCTGTCGGGCCCGTCGTGGCGTCAGCGCTGAGGAGAGCCAGGAGCCCCGGAGTATGGAAGCCCACTAGAAAGCCCATTGCTGGAAGCCTCGTTAGGGTAAGAAGTGTGGGGGAACGGCTTTTTCCCCCACGTTGCCAGGCCTTGGAGGTTGTGAGGAGCAATTAGAAAAAGGCAATGTATTGTTTTGCAGTATTAGCTGATCCCCCCGAATCACAGAGTTGCTAAACGGGGATTATACTTCAGGATTACCCGGGGCGGGGGGGGATGTATCAGGTTTTACTGTCTCGATTTCTGCAATCTGCTTGTTCGGTGACTTGTACCGTGTACTTTGCCTGCTCTTCCATATTTATTGTTGAAGGTGACTTTTGTCCCAGCCACAGCAGCACTTAACTGCTCTTCTATTCCCTTTTTTGTCCATTGGCTGCATTTAGTCTGCACCCTTTCGCCTCTCTTCTCTTCCTCCCCCTGATTGCCAGTCTTTGCTCTTTTTTGCTGCTTCTGGTTCTAAGTTCTTCAACCCTTGTCAGACTAGAGGTGCATCTGGGCTAGCTTTTTTTCCCAGGCTGGAAGAAAACTGCTCTAGTGGCGCTTCATTCCCTTGTTTTCCCCCCTGGCAATGCTGGAGGGAGGAGCAGAAGAATATCCTGTTGCTTACCACAGGCAAGAAGAGCGGCTAAACCTCTTCTGCGGCTCTCCTTCATGTCTTTGAGAATCTTTTGTCCTCTGAGGAGAGCTGTAGAGAACTCGCCAGCTCTCCTGCACAGATCCTGCCTCAGCAGGCACTAATCAGGGGTCCTGTTTCCAGCAAAGCATCCCTTGTGCCGTTGCTGGCTTTAGCTACAAACAGGCTACTGTCACTCATAAACAATTGCAAGATTTGGCAGCATGGGCTTCTCTTTTCTGGAAACAGAAATGAAGTCATGGAGACAGTGATATGTACCAGGCAGTGGCTAAAAGGATTGGACTTTCAAACAGGCCAGGGCAGATAAATAGTGTAGAAAGTTGCAGAAGGGACTGCAGTATTTCGGGTTCAGTCTTCTAAATAATTTAAAAATAATATTCCCTGTAAAATATTTGTGAAATAAACTCAAATTTTAATTCCATAGGTCTCTGCTATGCATAAAGTTTAAGTAGAAAATAATATTGCTCTGTTGAAAAATTTAAAACCTTTATGAGAAGAGAATGCATAGATCACTTGATAGTGATATGGTTTCTCAAATATCTTTCTCAAAATGTTACTTCAGGAGCTGTTATAGTTCTGGTAATGGTGCAGGGACTGCAGTATTTCGGGCTTGTTTTGGTGTGTAGGTTTGAAATAAGAGAATAAAAAACCAGAAAGATAATAGAGAGGAAGAGGACAAAAAAAGTCCTGGGGGAAACGAAAGGTCTAGAAAGTGGTACAATGTTTGTGTGCTGAATGGGATGGTGAGGACTGGCAGAGACAATTAGAAAAGCTGGCAGCAAATTACAGTGAAAGTCTGCACTGGTTAGTGAGAAGATTCTATCTGGGATGAAGCTGAGGTTGGATGGGTAACCCAATGCAGTTTAGTTTAACATCCCCTTTTGCTCCCAGGCTGTTTTGGAATTTCAGAATAGGCATAAATTTAAAATGTTTTGAATATGGGCAGTAATGTTGCTGGATACCATCTGACCATCTGTTCAGTTGGCCTCAACCTGACTGTAAATAGTCCTTTTTATTTGTTTCCTGGTTTGATGTTTGTTTTGCTGGTTCTATGCTGTATGCTGTGGGATTACTTAAAGGACCGGCTTGCAATAAATGTTCTTGAATAAATGCTGTACAAGCCCCAGTCTATGGTAGAATTAAACTGATTTGTACTCAGATTATTTAGCAGAGCAGTTGAGATGAGAATGATCTTCACATGACTCAGGCACAGTTCTTCAGTGTGCTTAGGAAAGTGAGCTTGTTGCATTTGCTGTGTAATGTCAATGTGAATTATAGACATTTTAAAATATTTTTAATATCTTCTTTGTAAATTTGTGGTAAAGCTATCCTGTTGTAGGTTGGGGTTTGAACATAGTCATCAAGATACTTGCAAAAAGATAAGGTGATATGGAAGAGGAGCAATTAGTGTTAGCCTTCACTGGTACTGGTATTCAGAGAGGTCTTTTCCTTGGGAAAGACCAGCACTTTTGCCAGACGAGCTCTAAAATTTTCCTGGCAGGCGTAAAGTTTCCATCTGAAAGTTTGTGCTAAGGCTGCAGACTTCATGAAGCTATTGTAATTTGAGATGTGTCATATTTTTATTGTGTTGCTGTGTTAACTTGGAAACTTGAGTGATGATGTGATGTCACCTTTAATTTTCACAATGTTGAAAATCATACGGTATGCTAAAAAGCAGGGCTCTTTTGTAGTGTTGCCTCTCATATTTTTATGACCAGCATGTCGGTGACCAGAACAGTATGCAGTGTAGTGGGAACATCACTCCTGTGTTTCTTGCTCAGTTCCTTGCCAGTTGTAGGCTTTTCCAATGTTGTTCTTACCTTCATAAATATTCTTTGTCTTAGGGAAGTGAAATGTGTTAATTTGCTTACTTTTCTCTGTTTCAGCTAGTGCAAGTGTTAAAGATACCTTTGTTGGAGCGAGAAATGGACAATACNTTGGTGGAGTGAGAAATGGGCAATTGAGGCTTTTAAAAATAGTCATTGACAATGGTTAGTCAAATTTTATTTTTTTTTCCTGATTCTTTTAGATATTTTCCTAGTTGTTTAAATGACCTAATTGTTTGAAAACCAAAAGTCTGGAAAACTTAATGTTACTAAGGTCTTTCGTATACAGAAGGTAAGATTTAAGTTTTGGGGACACTAAGCTTTTCAGTACAACATTACTGCGGGTTTGGATTTGAATTTTTCTTCCAAATGTCGTTTCATATTTTACCAAGAACTGATGTGTATTTCACATGGATGATATAAATGAGCTTATTCTTACCTCCTTACAAAACAAACAAACAAACAAAAAAAAAAAAAAAAAAGGAAAAAAAATTCCACACCCGTGTAGTGTTTGGGTGCTTTGGTTACTTTCATTAGACAGAGAAATTCTTACACAGCAGCTAGTAGCTTTAGATGAAGTACAAATGTTAACTGCCTTTGATACTAGGGCCAGCTGCATATAGAAAGTCCTATTAAAGCAGAGGTTTAAATAGTAATCTGGCTTTATAGAAAATATCTTTAAAAATCTGTAACTGTACAAATTTTCAAAGTTAAAACTGTTCTTTAAATCTCATGTATATGTATAAATACAGAATTACATAATTTCTTGAGGAATTTGAGTTTGATCTCTGATCTCATTGGCAAATGATCAAGGCTGCAAACCTTGTAAGATAGAATGAATAATTACTTTTTGTTTTTTAACAGCAATGCTGGTTGACTGTGTAAGACATTTCATGCTTTAGTCCATCTTTTCAAATGCCCACTTTGGGTTATTGTTCTTTATAAAGTTCATTTGTTTACAGTACACTGAAATACCTGTTAGTTGGAGTAAGGTACATTTAAGTAGGTGTAAGTACACATACATACTTTGATTGTTATGTAAATAACTTATTGTTACCTTCCTTGTGTTTGTTTCTTTAAGGAAGTCTTCTGACATTTTAATATTGCTTTCCTTCAGGAAGTAGCAATAGTAGTATTGTAGGCATGTCACTGTAGTAAAGTCTCACTAGCACAAGGTAGCAAATGCTGACATACCATTGAATTAATTTTTTTCCTGTTTGGTAAGGTAAAGCAATATGCTTTTGTGTGTATGCTACATTTTATTATGAAATGAAGCCTAGGAATAAGATGCAAATGGAAGATGTTCCCTATTTTTTTTTCTTTTTAGTATGTGTGTGTATATATTTTGACTCCATGTGGAAGCAGAAGCCAGTCTTTGATACTATTTCCCATAGTTCACAAAGAAACCTTTAAAGCTCTCAGGATACTGGAAGAGGGACAGTTGCCTCATATACCTGCAGGAGCTTCCAGCAACTGCCCTTGATCAACAGATAGTAGTCAAATTGAGTTCTCTAATCTGAATTATTAGGAGAGGAGGCTTGCTGATGGGCAATAAAGTTCCTCTGTGTATTTCTGTGTCTTAAATCCAAGTGAACATAAAGCCACCTAGAGTTCAGAATTGGCAAGTACATTCTGAGCACTCTGGTCTGGGTGAACAAATTCAGCTGCTTAGCATCTAATTCAGAAAAGGGCCAAACAGCCTCTCCCTGAGCTGTTCATCTTCCATGATTGACTGTGATAGAGTGCCTTGCTCTGTCTGAAGTTCTAGAAGTTGGGTCCTGGACTCAAAATATTTTGTGTACTAGCTACTATGGTGGTGCTCGAACTGTTATAGGATTGCATTTAAACAAGGTGGTTTTGGTTTGATTGTGGGGTCTAATAAAGAAAGACACTGTACTAATCCCTTCCTTTGGAAGCTGAGCTGTGATTTATAAATAAGAGAAAAATCTTGTTGCTACAGCTGTTTACATATTTAAATCTCATCTAAAGTATTCTATACGGACTTAAGCCAATTATACATAATAAACGACTTCAGTCATTTAAGAGACCATAGTTATGAGGCTGTATTAGAGGTTTATCTCCTGACATAGTCAAGTTAAAGTGATTAATGCAAGCGTATTCATTCCAAATTCTTTTCACTGTATAACTGAGTTGTTGACCCCTTACAGTGAGTACAGTCACTGATATGCTATAGCAAGAGCATCAATAATTCCAGTGTTTAAAAGCTTGCTCTCAACTTGTTTCTACTTAAGTATTCCAATTTAAAAATAAACTAACTGGCAGGAGACAGGTTTTATTTCCCTTCTGTGTACATTATGCTAAAAACACTAACATCAGTCTTTCCTGATGTTTCCCTTCGGATCAAAGAACTTGAAGTCAAGCAGCACATTACTTCTCATCTACTTGTATTTGGGTTAAAATACGTTTGAGTTTGAACATACACAGCTTTCGTAGGAATTCACCCGCTTGCCCCCATCCTGACTTCCATTCCTGTCGAGTATCTGATTATGAAAGATGAAGTCTCCAATTAACTATTTATTGTGATTGCTAACTTTGAAAAGCAGTATATAACTGTATAGTTGCTAACCTGTAGCTTTGGTTCTTGGCTACAGAGCAGCTTATTGTGGGATCATCTAGGCAGCCACATGGATCATGGGAAAAAGATTACGATGCTTTTGTCCTTCCCCTTCTCGAAGACAAGCAACCATGTTATATATTATACAGATTAGATTCTCAGAATGCTCAAGGATATGAATGGATCTTCATTGCATGGTCACCTGATCACTCTCCAGTAAGTAACAGTCATCACAGTCTTCATGCTGTTAATGATTTTTCAACAATGCCATTTGATCTGAATCCTAGATAGGAAGGGAAAGGACTTGAGGAATGAAGCATTCCCCCGCCTTCCCCCCACTTGTCCCCAAGAAAATTAGGAGAAACTAGGCAAAAATTCTTGAAGTTGATTGAGGAGCAAAATTGATCTGGATGGAGTGCAGATGATCCAATTTATATCTAGCCTGACTGGAGGAGGCAAGATAATGGTTTTGCCCTGTTTGTCTGTCATTGTTTTATGAAAATCCATGCAAGGATATAGGACAGAAATCTCAATGGGTGTTATCATGGAGAGAAGGATTATTGTGTGAGCTCAAGCTGTTTATTCTGTCTGGCTTGCTGGCTGCCCAGCTGGCACTTGTGGATCTGTGACCTGTCACAGAATATACTGTTTGTCATTCAGTAGGCAGAGACTGTGGGAGGGAACTGTATAGAGTTAAGGATTTGTGGGAGAAACTAGAACACTGTGCGCAGATTCTGTTAACGTGAGATAAGGGAAGATAGAAAGTAAAGCTATTCCCACATTCCTACTACTTTCACTATCAGTTAGGAAATAGTAGGAGACCAAGAGGTGGAATGCATAGAAGAGATTAGGTGGAAAAGATGAGGTATCGTGGTGAGGTTGGCATGGCAGTGAAATGAAGTGGGAAGATGGGACTGTTGAGAGAGGAATAAGTGACTGTTAGACACAAGCTGATAGGTAGCAAACATCATTAGATCTGCCCCTGGAAAATTTCGTTTTTTCACTCTGTAGTTGAACCTAAAGCTATCTGGAGTCTCTGTCAAATAATAAATAATGAGTTATTTGCAGTCTCTTCTTTATCTGTTCTATCCATTAGTACACAGACCATTGATGAAAGCTCTAAACTATTGTGGGTTTCCCCATTTAACATAAGTAAAGAATATGTTGACATTTTTTTTCCAATTGAAAAAACCTCATACACTTATGCAATTTAATTTTGGAACTACTCTGATAATAATGCATAGTATCATACCCTTGACAATTTAATAGTGTCTGTTAGTATTATGATCCTGAGCTTATTCCATGGAGTTTATTCCTTACTAAGAATTACATTTTCAAAATGCAATTTTAACACCTCTAATGTTTGTTCAAGAAAGATATCATGGAGTTGGTATATCGAAGTGCTATATTCCTGGTGTACACCAAAATAAAAGGACACACACCAAACCAACAATGTTTTACGATATACTAGGTTCGTCAAAAAATGTTGTATGCAGCAACCCGAGCAACACTTAAGAAAGAATTTGGAGGTGGTCATATTAAGGATGAAGTATTTGGAACTGTACAGGTATGATTTTCTTTCTAAAGTTGGCACACTCACTTTAAATACGAAATATAGTAGTCGATGTTACCAGTATGAATTTGTAGTGTTTCTGCTCTTTTTTGATTAAAGGAAAATGGAGTTAAAAGCTGTATGTATTATCCAAATATTAGAATGTAATTTCTCTCATTTGAACAAGTAACTAAGTCTAATTAACGATTTCAGAAGGAGCTGGTTGGGAAGAGAGGGAAGGAGTTTGTGATTTGAATAGATGATATTGTAGTGAGGAAAAAGACTGTGGAAGAGACATGGGCTGTTACAGTGGACAGAGAAGTCCATAAGGATATGAGGCTAATAATTCTGTGGCTTACTGAGTAAAGAATTTCTTATATTTAGCAATAGCCTCCTATAGAAGCTTCAGTATCCTAACAAACACTCTAACAAACCTGTGGTTTTCTTTGAAGAAAACTTTTATTAGCAAAAATGATCAGTATTGATACTCTGCTTTCAGGATGATGTTTCACTGAATGGATATAAAAAGTATTTGATATCACAGTCCTCCCCTGCGCCTCTGACTGCAGCAGAAGAGGAACTTCGACAAATTAAGATTAATGAGGTAACTACAATGTCTTAAGCTTGGGTGGGAAACTGGGTGCAGAATTGCAAACATTGTAGGAAAAAAAGTCTGTCTTGGGTAAAAAAGGGCAGAACAGAAAATGGAAAGCTTCAGAAAGTCTGAGTGGATGAGAATATAAAACTATCTCTCAATGAGTTGAAATTGCAAGATGATGATGGCTGGAGCTGAAGTGGTGTGATCTTGCTGAGTTTGCAAGGCCTTTGTCCAAGCCAGGGGCCCTGCAACAGCAGAGTTTATTTGTTGCTTTGGCCCTTAACATGCTTTTAGTATCACTAGATGTGCTTTGTTGTGAAGTGTGACCCAGAACTGGCACAGGTTGCCCAGAGAGGTTGTGGAGCCTCTATCCTTGGAGATATTCAAAAGCCATCTGGACAGAGACCTCAGCAAGTGTGTCTAGGTGGCCCTGACTGAGCAGGGTGGTTGGACAACATGACCTCCAGAGGTGCCTTCCAACCTCAAGCATTCTGTGGTTGCCTACATACACTTCTCATGGTGGCAGAAATAGTAGACAAAACACAAAATAGTGACTGTTGCAGTGAATTCTTGCCAGGAGTATTTCATCAGTCTTATCCCTAGAGGAAACGCACTTGGCTTCCAGCACCAGTGCCCTTGTCTTTAAGACTTAGGGAATGAAGGGAATTTCAATAAAATAAAAATCCAAAACAGGTAGCTAGTCATTCTAAGAGACTGATTTGCTTTTGCTACAAACACATAATAAGAAAATATTTAACAAATGCCTTTAACCAAATAATTTGATGAATGCCAGCTTGCTGCTGACTGAAAAGGACTCTTTTCTCACGTTTTTTCTTCACTTGATCCCTCTTTGTGTTCAGAGATTTATTAAAATAGGTCGTATGCTGATCTTATTCATTTTAAGGCTTGTATTTTACAGCCATGGTGGATGTGTTTGAAATATGGTTTGTTTCTGCAGCTGGATGCCAGAAAACCATCGTGTTAAATGCAGCTCTGTATCTTCTCTAATGTTTTCCCTCTACCCTGCTGTTGCTACGATTTTGTTGTTCATTGACTTTTTTTTTTTCTGTGGCATCTTTTGTTATTTTCCATGTCTAAATTTGATTAATCCAATGTAGAAATGCACTTATCATTATCAAACACTGCATTTTGACTGGTTTAAAAGAAAACACACTAATGAATATCAAACTGCGGTATTGATGATCATTTCATGCTATTAGTATTATCTCTCATGCACTACATATGTTGTGTGCAACCGCTGATTCATGCAGACTAAAACCTTATGTGCTATGATGAAACTTCAGCAGCAATAGCTGTGCCTTTTAGAGATACATAAACTGCAGATTGCTGCCACTCTGGCTTGCTTTGAACCATCTTGAAATACAGAATCACAGAATTGTTATGGTTGGAAAGAAACTCTGAGATCACCAAGTTCAACTGTATATAAAACCCACAACCCCCTCCCTACAGTCCCTGCCACTAGCACATGCCCTGAGGTGCCACATCTACACCTTTCTTAAATACCTCCAGGGATGGTGACTCAGCCACCTCCCTGGGCAGGTCATTTCAGTGCCTGAACACTCTTTCAGTAAAGTAATTCTTCCTAATATCTAGTCTAAACCTCCCCTGCTCAGCTTCAGACCATTTCCTCTGGTCCTGTCATTATTGACTAAAGGGAAGAGGCCAACACTGACCTCTCTACAACCTCCTTTCAGGTAGCTGTAGAGAGCAATTAGGTCTCCCCTTAGCCTCCTCCAAACTAANCACTCCCTTAATCATCTTGGTGGCCCTGCCCTGGACTCTCTCAAGCAGTTCCCTGTCCTTCTTGAACTGAGGGGCCCAGAACTGGACACAATATTCCAGATGGGGTCTCACCAGGGTAGAGTAGAGGGGGAGGAGAACCTCTCGCAACCTACTAGGCACCCCCCTTCTAATACACCCCAGGATGCCATTGGCCTTCTTGGCCATGAGGGCACAGTGCTGGCTCATGGTCATCCTGCTGTCCACCAGGATCCCCAGGTCCCTTTCCCCTATGCTGCTCTCCAACAGGTCATTTCCCAACCTGTACTGGTACCTGGGGTTGTTCTTGCCCAGATGCAAGACTCTACACTTGTCCTTGTTATAGTTCCCTCAACTTCTCCTCATATGACGTTCTCTAGACCCCTCACCAGTTTGGTAACTGGTAGCTACATTAACTTGCTTCAGTTTTGTCTTTGTTTCCACCATTATGAAACCTAGTATTAGCCTCAGAAAACTAAAAGCTTTCTGATTTAAAACCTATATATATTTAGTTTTCCATATGTGTATTCTTTCACAATATCCCTAAGAAATATTTTACTGGGGCAGCTCAAAGGATCACCTAGTCTGCTGTCAAGGCCCTAGTTGAACAACAGCAAAAGTCTAGGAAGGGTGTGAGAGCCATAATTCCCTTCAATACTCTTCTGCTGCCCCAATGTTTGCGGCTAGGGATCTTCCTGAGCAAGAGATGATGTCTTACTGTATCATTGCTCTCAATGGCTTTTTTGCCTATCATCTATTCTTGTCGATTTTTTAAAGCCACAGCATGTTTTTGTTAGCCACAGATCCTCTGGCAGTGTACTTCACAGCTTGACAAAGTACTATGGAAAGAACCCTACTTGCCTGCTATCTACTTCTGTGATGCCTATTTTGATGTTTACTAATCAGACTTCTACGCAGATATATTTTGCAAATATTTTTTACATAACCTGCTTCATAAATCAAACTTTATACTTAATAAACTCTTCCACCTGCTTTCTTCTCCTCTTTCCTTGTTGCTACCAAGGTTTTACTTAAAATATGGAGTATAATTCAGTGTTGCCCCAAGTATCTTTTGTTTTTATTTTTTTACTGGTTTGTTTCATGTTTCATTAGATGCCTTTTTAATTCAATTGAACAGCTTCTAGCTGATAGATGTAGGACCCACACTTTCCATTTTGTGCACTTCTCTGACTTCTGGTGCTTCATCACCAATGTTAAATGTATTTATGAAATTTGTGAAATGATAAAAGGAAGTCACTATATTCAAAAGCTAATACTTAGACAGTAAGTTCAGGCTTGGGAAAACTGGAAGCCAGAGCTCATTTTGAGAGAAAATTAATGAATGTTACAATAAACATAAATGCTTTTACAATTGTTTTAAAATAACTGGTTTTTTTCTCTCAAATAATTTGTGATTAACATAAATGGATTCTGAACAGTTGCCTAGCTTGCAGTGACTCTGGATTTCTTTTACTTTGTGTTACAACATCTGGAAGTCAAAAATTAAGATGTTGGTTTGTTTGCCTATTTTTTTTTTAGTATAGGCTTTTAGGGGGAGGGCGTTGAAGCAGGAGGAAGGGAAGTTGCTTTGTGTTTCCTTCATGATTGGTTTGTCATATAATTTCTCTCTTCCTCCAAAAATTTGGGCTCCCTAGAAATGACATTTGTATGCATTGATGTAAAAGTTTTCAAGATTCCATAAAGTTCATAAGCAGTATTTTCAGTTCAAAAGTGTAAAAGTGCATATGAAAATCAAGCTCTTTCCTCCTGGCTGACTGTACTTTATAGCAGAATTTAGCAGTTTTTCCGTCAATACGAGAGCCAGTTTTCCCTGTGATGATTCTGTTGGCTCTGCAGAGCTAGCTGTTTCAGAGATAAGAAACTGTTTTCAGGTAAGCAAACAAATGTGACCTGTAAATTAAAAAATGGAGAATGTGTTGTATATGGGGATGATGCTTTAAGGTAGTAGTTTATACTTGGATAGCTACTGCTAACTCTGTGTGTGACCGTGTGCGATGCATCGGCACTTACTGTATGAAACCAAACGGATGCTTGCAAAAGGTTCTGTTTACATCTCTCTTGCCTCGTGTTCCAGGTACAGACAGACGTTAGCGTAGATACCAAGCATCAAACGTTGCAAGGAGTAGCATTCCCCATTGCTAATGAAGCTCTTCAGGCTCTGGAGAAATTGAAAAATAAGAAACTGAATTATGTACAACTGGCAAGTATAAGATATTTTATTTTTTAATAGTGAGTGTAAAATAGATTACCCACACATTAAATGATGTGCATTGATGACACACACTGATAAATTACCATTCTGTATTAAATTCATTCAAATATTTTTTTATCCTGTCAAGTTTTCTGGTTTTCTTTCTGTGTATTAACTATATCCAGGTTTGCTTTGTTAACAGCAAATCGATATGAAAAATGAAACGATTATTTTGGCCAACACACTTCATACTGAGCTTAAGGACTTGCCAAAAAGAATTCCAAAGGATGCTGCGCGTTACCACTTTTTCCTGTATAAGCACACCCATGAAGGAGACTATTTGGAATCCATAGGTATGAGAAATTTTCCCATTATGAAGTTTTGTTGGTTTGTTTCAAGTAGTGTAGTAATCTGAGGCAGAGAATAAGATGTGTCATAGAAATAATCTGTCTGTCAGCAGGATTGTGAATTTCAGTCATTTGGTTGTGAAACTGACTTCTGAAGAGTCCTTATGTTTAGAAAGTAGTGAGCTATTCCTTTTGATTATGAGCACCCATAAATCAGTCATCATGTGAAAACATAAAGATACTGGCCATTTGAAACAGAAAAACACTTGCTGAAGCAAAAAAAGATCCAGAATGCTGTTCCATTTTTCCCTGCCAGACTGCATAGTTGAGTAACAATGTCTGTCTGCTGTAAATGATTTTATGGTAGAGGTTTTGATGGAGTGTAGCTATGGCCTGATTTGTGCGGTTTCTTTCTGCAGTTTTCATCTACTCTATGCCCGGGTATACCTGTAGTATACGAGAACGAATGCTCTACTCTAGTTGCAAAAGTCCACTCTTAGAAATTGTAGAAAGACAGCTGTGGATGCAGATAATTAGGAAGGTAAGTACACTGGGTGTACTCTACCCCTCTGTTCTGATCTTAATATCTAACTATAACTGTCTCTGCCACCACCTTCTCTAAGCAGTGAAAAGTGTTGTGTAACTATTAAAGTTTGTCCTGAAAAATGAATACTTGTTGATAAAGCTCCAGATAGAAATTTAAGTCACAGAACCTTTTTTCTGTTCATAATTTCTACATTTTCATAGCTTTAACAAGCATATCATTGTGCATTGAGGGCCTGTTTTGAGAGTACTTTGAAGGACTGTTTGGAGCTAACACGATTCCTTACTAAAAGGCCTGTCATATTTTGGGCCACAACACATTGCTGGTGTTGAAAACTAAATTCCTTTAAAGCCAAGGTTACTTAAGGGTTTTCAAAATAATGTCAAGCTGCAGTTCTGGAACTTAAAACTGGTATTTTAGGTGTCCTTGATGACGGGGCAAGCAAAGATTTGTAAGCTGGTCTTTTCACACTGTATAGATTTTACTGCTATGCAGTAAGATGCTTCTCACCTCCAGTGCAGAGACCATAAGAGTGGTCCAGTTATGGAATACGTGACCTGTGCTTACACCCTGAACACTTGTGCTGTAAATTGAGAAAAAAAAAAATAGAGGTTTGGTTTCTGTGGGGATTATGTCTACCTAAAAAATAGCTGAGTTAATGCTAACCATTTTATTGGGGTGACAGAAATTAAGTCAATTATCACTGTGTGGTTTTAGCTGTAATTATTTATCAGAAAGTTCCTTTCTGCAACAAAATAAATGTACTGTGTGACTCCTCAAATTCCTATAGACGTGTTTCTGAAGCATGGCCTTGTAACGGCAGTGCTGTGGCTGGCAAGTCCATCCAGTGCAATGGTTTGGCAGGCCACCAAGTGTCAAATGCTCAGCAGAGCAGGGCCAAAGCACTTCTCTGAATTCTGAATTCCTGCAGTTCAAAACAGTGGGGCTTGGGTTGAGATCAGTATTTTCTTTCTGTGCAGGCTTTATATGTTTAAATTTTAAAAACTGAAGCAACCTCCCCTTTTGTTCCTTTAAACTCATTTTAGCTTTTCCCTGGGTTGAATACTTGCTGAGTTGCAGCAGCAGCTAATCATGTAAGCTGCTTGTGCTCCTCCCCTTCTCTCCCAAGAGGCAACAATACATATGTGCGGTGCTTTGGCACAGTCTAGTGAAAAATTATAATTCTTAAAATGTAGAGAATACACTGGGCCAATGAAAGGGTTTTATGTTGGAGGGGAGAATAAGGAAGGAAGTTGTAGTCCTGAAAGACCTACGTGCTGCTTTCTTACCTTTTATTAAGGAGTTCTTCACAGATGACTAGATAAGCCCTTGTTTCCACGTGGAATGTGTGCTCCCAGTGAGGATTAATATGTTCACTGTGCTAAAGCCTGGGACAGAGGAAGTTTCTTGGCATATGTACTGTGTACTTGTGCTTATATTTCAGGAAAAATAATTAAGTCAAATCACACTTAGTACCAGCAAGAGTGTGGTAGATTCTCAGAAAAATTATCCAAGATGGCTCAGGGCATTAGGCACACAGAGGAGGATGTTTGGTGCTAGACTCGGGACGGTACTGCACATCTGGCTTTAATACTGGATTTAGAGCTTCAGCAAAATTTTGAAATGTTTGTAAATATGTCTTTAACGTGAATATAATAAATGTTGGCTTTTTTTTCCCCTTCAGATTGAAATAGATAACGGTGATGAGTTAACTGCTGACTTTCTTTATGAAGAGGTTCATCCGAAACAACACGCTCACAAGCAAAGTTTTGCTAAACCAAAAGGTCCGGCGGGCAAGAGGGGAATAAGAAGGCTCATTAGAGGCCCAGCAGAGACTGAAACACCTAGCGATTAGGAACTGTTGTTCGCAGTTGTTAGCAAGTATTACAGTAAGACATTAAATTCTGGCTTTTGGTAATGAACTGAAATCATTCCATTCATAGATGCTAGGGAAAGGAAGGCTCTTTTTACTCTTCTGTCTTCTGACCTCAACACTTTTTTATATTGTTACATGATTACATTTGTTGGCAATGTTTTATAACATGTGGAAGAGCTAATTATTTTAAAGCTAGAAGAGGAAGACTAAGCTAGTACCCCTTTATTGTAAATTAGAATCCGTTATTTAATAGCTGTACATGTGATCATCAACTTTGCAGACGTAAGACTATTAAACCCATGTGTGCTGAGGGTCCGTTGCAGCTCCGTGCCTGTAGAACACACCTGTCATCTTATGAGTAGCCTATTGAAGCCCTGAGACTGCTGATATGAGAAGAGCTGGAGGACTATATTGCATTGTCCCAGATAAATCTTTATTTTTTCCCTTGTAGCTCTTACAGACAGTAATTCAATAGAAGACTTTCTTCTGGTTTTGACATATGCATTGTTGGGTTTTGTTGTTATGGTTTGGGTTCTCTTTTTTTGTAATAGAACAGATAAATCAGTTAATGTAAGTGTTTAGGAACAGCTGGATGTTTTGCCTTGCAAAAACACGGTCATTTCAAATTTATAACCGATTTAATGTCATTTTTAAAGAAATCTGATGTAAAACCACTGTAGCTTTTCCAGGTTTCTCTAGCACGTGTAAGCCTTACTATTGAGTTCTGAATGACCAGGCAAAAGGTGATAAAAAGGGCATGAGAAGGTTACTCGATAGATTATGGAGCTGCTTTCAGAGCAATATGCTTAAAGTTCCAGATAAATAATTGATTATTTGGGCACTAGGATCTAAAACTCTGCAAATTCAGTAAAAATTGAAATAGACTTCCTTCATAATGGTGAGTTATTCTTGAGATCCTGGTGTGTTTGCAGTATCAGCTGCAGTTTTGACTTTCAAGGTATTCTGAAAATGACTGTTCCTGACTGTTTGAACTTTACTAGTAACTTAAATCTGTAAGAAGATCCACCTAGGTCTTGAATAACTGCTGGCAGCACCTGGTTAGGATTTTGGCTTTGTGTTTTGTTGTGGGTTTGGTTGGTTGGTTTTTTCCAAAACACTAAAATCACCCAGAATGGTCTAAAGTTGATCAAACCATGAGTAAGGTGTTTAACAGGAAGAAGAAAAGAAAGATTATTTTAATAAGTGGATTAAAGAAGAATTAGCTGTGGAAATGAAGTATTGGATGACCTTAAATATTTAAAAATGTGTAATGAGGCAAATACTAGTAGAGAGATGATATTCCCCAGTGGGGACGTGCTTTTTAGTGTCACGTATGTCAGCTTTGTGGTTTCTGATTATTTTTTTTAATTTTTAAGGCTAGATGGGAGCTGCAAGTCTGAGTTTGCTGTGTGTTATCATGGGTGCTGGGTGTACACATTATAGAGCTGACTTTTGTGTTTACCAGGTGGAAGATAGATTTTTAACCTAGTTTTGTAGGGAAATAATGCTTTGACACTACTAGTTCCTGATAAAATTTGTTTTATCTTATACATCATTTTGGTTGGAGATCCTAGCCTGTTATTGATGTCTGAGATTGCACTATCTAATGTGAAGATTGGAATAGCTGTTGGTTTTACTCTGGGGTTTTTTTATATGCAGTAGAAATCTGACACCTCAAGCTTTTTTTCATTTAATCTGATACACTACATCCATCCAATTCAATAGCCCTTGATCCCCAGCTAATCTCCTGCTTGCCCTCAGCCACTCTGCTCTTTTTCTGCCTCTTGCCTCCTCCCTCTAGGGCACGGAGTCTTTCTTCTATGGTGGTACCTGTCAGGCAAGTGTCCCTGCTTTTTAAACACGGGTCACGTGTGTGCAGCTCATTGCACACGGTAATTAAATGCATTTTTAATTGAACTCTGAATCTTTTCAGCACACCTAATTCACTTTGGGGTTTTTGGTGTTTTTTTGTTTTTTTTTTAACGAAAACCTTTGAGTGCAGCAGTTAAAAATTACTGCTAGAAGGGGTTTTTGTTTGAATTCAGTATTCCTGCCCTGATTCAGCCATACCGAGTGCACATGCATTTTTACACTTATTTGAGCCAGTAAAGAAATTCTGCTTTTTAGTACCAATTGTTTCAAACAATGAACAGTCTGACCTGATGTGATTATGTGCATGTTGTGTTTTGGTTTGGGTTCTTTTGGGTTTGTTTTTTGGGGTTTGTTGTTATTGTTTCAATCCTGCCCTGGGCAGATGAGGATAAGAGGTAGAAAGCTTAATCAGAAGGATGCTGAGAGCTGGTTAAGTGATTATGCGGGGGTGTTTATAATGAGCTGCTTTAAGGGTTTGGCCCAAACCAGACATGGCAAGTTCTCTTGGTCAGAAGCCATTCTCTGTGGGTGCACAACCCCCTGAGCAGCCCGCAGAGAGTCAGGTCCTGAGCATGTTTCCCCCTCACCTTTCCCCTAAAAGATAATTGTACGAGGTCTTGCACTGCCCACTGCCCCCCCGGCCTCTCGCAGCCGTTCTCCTGGCACAGCAACAAGGAGCATCTGACAGGCTTGGAAGAGCCATCACGTTTACACCAGCGAAGCTGCCTCACATAACACTGCTCCTGTCCACGAACGCTCAGAGCCAGCACAAAACGAGGGCATTAATGAAAGTTATTCCTTAACTGTCTCTGGTCATTTCCTAATGGAAAGTGTCCCTTCGGATTGTTATTGGCCTTCGTAAAGCCCAAAAGCCATGTGGCTGCTTGCAGTTAACTTGCAAGCCATTAACCAGTTAATGAACGTGACAGGTAATTAGCTTTGAAATGTTTATGTTGCAAGGTAGGAAAAATTTGATCTTTTAAAACACTCCAATCAGAGGTTTGTATAACTAATCAAGGTAACAATTGCTCTGTTAATTGGATAAATGCATTGCTAAAGGAAACTTTTGATTTATGGTCTCTATATATTCAATAAAAACTGCCGTCAGATGGTAAAATTAACCGAGTTTACCTTCTCTATTTTGTAATTTCCTTTATAAATAAAGATTGATGCTTTAGTATGGTGTTGCCTGAATCATTTCCTAGTCTCTTTAACACAGATCTAAATGTGTAATAGCACTAGAAGGCGGTACAGAAAGAGAGGTGTGGTGAATTAGGAGGGAGATGGGCAGAAACAGAATTCGGGACTTTTGGGACCGGAGGAAAATCGGGATGAATCAGGAAAAACCGCTGCTTTTCCTGTTGCCTTCTGGAAGCAGCACAGAGGCCTCCGCCGCAGGGTCCAAGTGTGTTCATCTCTTTAGGTTTTGATGCTTTCAGTAATAAGCCCTTCAAAAAGTTTTTCTTTTAATATGCTGAAGTAGTTGATTAGTAATTTAGCAGGTCTGTCGGTTGTGATTTGCTCAGCACGAGGTAGTATAATTAAACTACTCCAATCATGCTGTTCCGTTAATGGTTTTTCACCTAAACTGAAAGTACTTTGCTTGGAGTCTTCCCATTGCCCTCAAAATCCGGCTGAAAGGAACATTTAGTGGTGGGGCTTTTCCTTTAAATGTCCTGCCACCACATCCTCATTGGGAATCAGCCACATGGCAACTTTGCAGCTGAAAGAAGGAAATTTTAAGATGTGTTGAACTAGGATTAAAGAGAGCAATTTTAATGTGAAAGGGTATAGGGGAAGAAAGCTATTCCTTTCAGGAGGGTAGGCCTGTATGTGACCATGAACAGCAGAACCAGTTTTATTTGCCTTTTGGTCAGTGGGTGTTAATTAAAAGTCGGGGTTGGCCAGCCCTAAAGCTGAGGCAATTCTTGCTGTTTCGCTCATGTCAGGTCCTGCAGCGGCTAAAGGCTCAAAGGCAGCTGTGCAAACTGATTAAAACATCTGATAAAAGTTCAATAGCCAATGAGGACCCCACATCCTTCTCTGAGCTGAAGAGCTGCAAACCTGTAGGAAGCCATCACGTTGCACTGCAGTGTCTCTCCATGTGTGTCCTGTTGATGCACACTGTCCTCAGCAGCCGCTAATGGCTCATGTCCCAGCCCTGGGGCTGCACGGACGCCTCTGCTCTGACTCCCAGCAGCCCTTTCCTTACCTCCTGCTCTGTCCGGGGGAGAACCACTCCCCTTCCAAAGAGCTTTCCTTAACAGCAATTTGATTTGGCTTTTGTCCTCCTGCTTCTTTCTAGAGTCTTAGTTGGAATTGTAATCAATTACTCTTGTTCTGTTCTTACTTCCTTCTGGGGGTGACTAAATCGAATGCAACGGTTCTCCAGATCCTTAACCTGCAAAACGTTGGCTCTTTCCCTGAGGATAGTGATCCTCAGCTGCTCTCCATGGCATCTGAGGCCCTTCCCTGCCTGGACAGGACGTAGCCCAGCCCTACCAGCCCTCTCTCTATCCCAAGAACATCTCCCAGGTGGGGCTCAGTATCAAACTTATCACCTCCAGTTCTATGGAACCAGATCATCCCTTTACTCACAGGAAACCACAACCACCCAGTTGCTGATTTGTGATCTGGTAAGTGTTACTGTAGTAATTCACATACAGAAGTACGGATCCTGGGACAGGTTACTCTTTCTGCAGGAAGTAAGGGAGCTCTCAGCCCCCATCAGTGGCTAGAGGTGCTGACTTTACCCTATGGACACCTTGGGAAAGTGGAAATTCCTTCTCCTTCCACCCTTTAGAGTTGTGGGGTGGTTGTTTTGTTTTGTAATAAAAGGTCCCAGAGAGGTTACCCAGCTTCACCTAACACCTCCCATTTTCATTCCTTGCTAGACTAATATTAAATGAGTTCAAAACTAACTTCTTTTTCTCTTGTATGACATGGTACCTAATGTGCTTCGTTCTCAGGGAGGGAGGGGAAAACTACTGCTAAAACTGCGGTGGTGACAGCGACACTGCAAGGAGTCCCAGGCTGCTAGGACAGAGGAAGGAACTCTCATGCTTGGAGTCAAGAGTCTCCTAATATTTAGAACATCAGGGCTGGGGCAAAACCAACGTTGTTCTACCACACTGAGGGTGACCATCACTGACTGGGAAGGTACTACAGCAGACACACCTCAGAGGGACGCACACCTCACCATGGATGTATTCTGTCTCCAGGGGTCACTAAAAAGTACCCGTGATTTTAATAAGAAACCTTCACTTTGCAGCTGGAAGTGTTTAAAACTCAAGGATGGCTTCAGCAGGTTTTATTCTGATCTGGCTTTATAGCAGCTTTAACAGGACCGCTGTTCACAAGATTCAAAGTCCTAACAGCAGAAATAATTACCTGCAAAGGTAACAGGGAGTTTTTATTTATGGTAACAGCTACTGACAGTTTATGCTCAGCTGAACTAGAAGCTGTTTAGGTGGGTAACTTCTTCCTAAATTAATGTACCCTTTCTAAAAGGTAATACAGAATGACTTATCAGCCAGTGGTCTACTGCTGTCAACCCAAGTGTTAGACAGCACTTGCTTGCTACAAAAGATAGGTGTGTGTATAAATATATATACACACACATATATATACACACCCACCCACCCCATATATATATATGGCTACCAAGATGATGAAGGGAGTGGAGCATCTCCCATACAAGGAAAGGTTGAGGGAGCTGAGTCTCTTTAGCCTGAAGGAGACTGAGGGGTGACCTTATTAATGTTTATAAACATGTAAAGGGTGAGTGTCAGGAGGATGGAGCCAGGCTCTTGTCAGTGACGTCCAACGATAGGACAAGGGGCAGCGGGTGCAAACTGGTTCCACTTAAATATGAGAAAACAATACTTTTCTTTGAGGGTGACTGAACACAGGAAGGGGCTGCCCAGGGAGGTTGTGGAGTCTCCTCCTCTGGAGACATTCAAAACTCGCCTGGACACGTTCCTGCTGCGGCAGGGGGATTGGACTAGATTATCTTTCAAGGTCCCTTCCAATCCCTGATATTCTGTGACATATAGTGTGATCTGACTGCACACAGGGACTTCTCATCGTTTCCTTTTTCTTTGATAATCACAGATTTCAAATGTAGCTGTGAGCCCTGCTGTTCTTCTGCCACTAAGCTGTCAAGCAGAAGTTCATGAAATGCAAAAAGGTTTTATATATAAGAACCTCTTTCCTTTACAAAGGTAGTATTTTCATATCCACTTAATCCAAAGTATTTGGAACCTTATTAGCCATTTTCATTCCATTTTTAGTCTGCTTTGATCTGTCAGTGTTTTATTACACAGATTTACATGTTGGTTTTAAGTATTTTTTTAATACTTAATAAATATACATACATATAAAAATATGAAAGCTTAATTTTTTTTACTATAAGAAAAATCCAGGATTGGTCTTTGTAGAATTATTATTCTGTGCCCTTTAACGAAATAAACCATCTGTATTTATAATCCCTATGGAATCCTCTGCTCAAGTATAAAATGCTCAAAGTCTCCAAGATTCTTCCTCCGGACAGAAAGGAGAGGGGCTGCCACCCTGCAGTGCTCAGGGGAAGCAAAGCGCCTGCACTGCTGCATTTGCAAGGCCAGCTGACTACTGTGCCTCTCAGCCCTGGAAACCAGAAACCAAGGCACAATCCCTCTCCCAGCATTTCTCTGACTAACACTAATCCCGAGAAGACTCTCTGAGAAGTAGTGATATTCGCAAACACCACTGGTCCATTCACACTCAGAACTCTCACATTAAAAACACTAAGTAAATCTGGATTTAAAAGGGTACTAACAACTGTTGGCTTCAGTTAAAAAAAAAGATCAAGAAAGCAGTTAGCAGACATAAGCATTGTACTTTGTTACTGCCACCTGCCTTTGCAGCAGACAGACTTCATACTTGGAAATTAAAATAATCAAATAGATTCTAATATGAATAATGCTTTTGCAGCTTTTTAAACAAAAGGCAGCAGCACTGCCATTTGTTAACACAAGAAAGAGTTTTCTCACATCAGGGGCCCAGAGTATGTGAAAAGGCTGCTCAGGTAACAAAACCAGCACGGTGGGAACAAGCCAACAGCACACCTTATTTTGCAGACCAGAGCGTTCTGAAAAGCAGAAAAGCTGATAATGTCACATTAAATACTAATAACATATTTGCCACTGGTGTCTTCTCCGTTCTCAAAGATATTTGTCTATCAGAAGAAACACTCAGCTTTTTATCTCCTGCAGATGCTGTTGGACCTGCAAGAGAGGAGACAGAAGTAACTAATACTGTGAGCACACACGTGTGCACTCCAAGGAAATATTTTTTTCTGAAAAACTACATACCATCTTAATGTCTGGCCTTCTAGATTTTCTCTCATTCAGACACTGCTCAGCAGTTGCATACATTTTATGAACTGAAGGTGCATCCCAGTCACTCATCTTTCCATCAACATAGTCCTCAATAGCTGCTTCTTCATCCTCAATTTCGTCTTTGATGCTTAACTAGAAGAGAGTTTGAATCAATGAGCAGATAATGTTGGAAGCATCTCAACGTATGTATTGCATGAATACATGAAAGCTCACTTCTGAGCATTCATTTGTTAACCACTTCTAGAGTGACAATGGCTCAGCAGCATAATTATTCATCAGTATCTGCAGAAGCAGCCTCTGAGACTGTAAATGGGCTACACAAGTTTATTATAAATTATTGCTGAGTTAACACAAAACTGTAAAGCAATTTCCTCTAAGCTGCATTGTACAGCTTTAACTTTCTTCCAGGAAAATTCTAGTCTGAAATAGATTTTTAAATCTGAGTGCTGAAGTCCAGAGCTCTCCAGCTCCAACACACTTGAAATGCATTACCTGTAATCACAAATATTGTTTGAGGAACACCTCAGACAAGTCAGAATGGTAAATGAAGAAATAAAAAGTCAGTGACTAGAGGTGGGTCATCTGCCTTCCTCTATGGGTCAGTCTGAAATTGCTGACTAACATCCAACTACCCCCAAATTTCCAGAGCTAAGGACACCACATTATCAAGAATGGTCAGTGCCAAATAATCTCAAACATATATTACAAAGAAACTGCACCACTCAAATCACACCTTATGTTCCTTTTTAGATCCTGTCTCTGAACAAGCCTGCTTAAAAAACAAACAAAAAATATCCCAAAAACCTCAAGATTCAATTTGACAGGGACTGAGTTCTGCAAAGTCTTTACAGAGCTCAATGGAGTGCATATTATGCTACACCAGAAGATACAGCTCAAAGGCAAAAAAATAAAGGTAATAAGAAAATCTCTATTAAAAGAACCTGGGCATTCCTAAAGCTGAAGAAAGCCATCAGCCATCAAACATGGAACTAAAGCATGCTCAGTAAATAAATAAAAAACATTCTAGGAAATCCTTGGATTGGGTAGTTCAGAATTTAATTTTAGGCTAAATGAAAGGCTAATTGAAGAATAGCCTTGTGAGATTTTTTAATTGGAGGGAGTGAACTCTGATACATTAATTCATAATTAGTAGGCTGAATTGCTCGTTGAATGGTACAAAAGAAAACAAAATTCAACCCACCCTTCACCCTGCAAAAAAGCCCCTACATTGCAAACTTCCCTAAGGTTAAAAGCACAAGGTATTTGCAAATTATTAGTCAAGTTGAAAAGGATGAAAACTGATACGGGAATGGTTAAAAGTATAAAGAACCATAAAGAGACAACTGAGGTGAAGAGTTTAAAATGTTCTGGTGATTGAGGGAACTGTCAAGAGTATCTGAGTATACCAGGCCTATGCTGATAAAGTGTAATGGTATTAGAACGAGAAGCAGCAGCACAACAAAAAAGAATTACAGTATCAGATTAGGAAAAAACCTTGGGGACAGAACAGTCTTCTACCAGCCAAGGCAGAAAAGTTTCAGCCTCACCTTGAAGACAAACATTTACAAAAGAGCTGTTTTCATAACCAGGTATTTTGATGACTAATTTGATTGTCTGGGAAGCTGTTAACTGACTATGATTTCACATAAAGTGACCCTGGAGCAGGGGGAGGGGAGGAGAAAGCCAGGGAACATACCAGTAACTGCGGCTCCCGGTTTTCATCTACTGGAGGAAGACCCGTTATTATTTCTAGTAAGACCTAGGAATAAAAACATCAGAAGAGAAAAGGAAGTATAGGATAATCCTTAGCATATATTCCCTTAGCAAAAAGGAGCATGAGCCCCAAGCTTTCAAGTAAATGCTCACAGGATCTCTATTTGTCCAAAAGACAGCTCTCTCTACAGTTGACTGGTGTTACTATTACCCCTACCTTTATTTTCATTAACCGTTAATCATGGCATAGTTCATGAACTTCTACGAAAGTTTTTCCTCACTCCACATCGTGTTGCTTCAAAACAAGATGGAAAGATTTCCACAGTATCCAAGAACATCATCTGCCTTAACTCCCCAGGAAACTAAACCCCACGAAGGCAGCGCAGGGTCAANTCCCACATGGATAGCATACTTCTGCTAACAGTAAAACCCACTTCATTTTGGAAGATTTTCTTAAGTTTTCTTATCCCCCCCAGCCCTAGTTACATTTTTACACAATACTACACAAGAAGAAAGTGTTCAACACTAGCTAAACGTAGCTTGAAATAGAACTTGGAATGTTATTTTACACCAATCTTTCACATGCAGTTTCACATTTTAACATAAATATTGTAATCATTAGAAAATTCAGTGTTTCAATCAACATATTCAAATGATTTTCAACCAACCAAAGTTCAGAAACACTATCTTAAAAGGACGTCTACTGGGAAAAGGAGAAATGCTAACTCAAATGTGGACTATTTAATTTCAGATTTTCTTGATTTTGTTTGTCTTTATCATTCCCCCACCCCGTCACAGACTGCTTCCCACGCTCTACTTACTACTCCAAAGCTGAAGATGTCGGATTTAGGCGTTATCTCTCCTCGCAGAGCTTCGGGTGCCATATAGGCTGCTGTTCCAACAATTCTTTCAGTCATGATCGTTTGTGTGAATGTTACAGATGCTCTTGCAAGTCCAAAGTCAGAAATTTTGGGCACATACGTATCAGTTAGTAGGATATTTGCACTGCGGGAGGGAAAAGAAAAGATACATTTCCAAACCAGTTCAGTAATTAGATATTTTAACAGATTAATAACTCTTTAATTATGCAAACTGCTGTTCTGACTGTTTCTTGAAATCTAAAATATTTATTTCGTTATTCATATTTTTCTTTTTAGTGAGAGTTAGTTTTGTTGGAAATTGCTCAAAGTTAATTGCTCTAAATCAAGATCTGACTGCCAGGATCCACCCACATTTTCTCTTGTGCATGCATGCATAAAATAGTTAAACCAAACAAGCAAATAAGAGGAAAAAAAAAAAAAGAACAAACAAGCAAAACCCCCAAACACCCCATTTACCCCCAAATCCTGAAAATACAAAACCTTCTGCCAAGAGATCAATTACGTTACACCCACGTTTTGGATCTGAACACTCCTTCTTTAGGAAGGATAACAGAATACTTAGCTCCGATCAGCTGGCACTGAATCACAGTACAACTCTGAACTCTCAAAATCCCTTCCCAGAACTAACAAAAGCAGGTTTTTATACCTGATACCTAATACTGTGTCAGCCACTACAAACTCAGATGCCCAATGATACTCTTATGCTAACTCTTATTCCATTAATACTCTTAGTCTTCTGAAAGAGAACCAGAGAAGTTACTAATGCTGCAATAACATACGTGCTGTGTTTCCCCTTGATCTCCAGCTTTTATTCCCCTTTAAAAAAAAACCCTGAAAAGTGACTCTGATCTCAAAGACCCTAACATTTTCATTAACCACTCAGTGGGATAATTACAGCATAAATCTTTTACTGTCTTTTAAACTTGTAGCACTTGAAACTATTTTAAAATACTTGATTTAACATTTTCTGACCCTCTTGGTGAAACCATAAGAAAACCACATAGCCAGAGACAACAGGTAACACTTGATAGAAACTTAAATTTTGAACTTCCTTTCCTTGTTCACCAAACCTTCTCAACGAAATTAACACGGCTATAAGTTAGAACAGATCACTTGGTATGAGAATTGCTGTAAATACTGCTAAATACAACACTGCAGAAGGCCAAACACTACTCAGCACAAACTGGATTCATGTTTAAAACTCGGCTTCTAAAAGAAGGACGAACAGAGTCACAACTTCATAAATCTGAGCTTCTAATCAACTTGAGTCAAGCTCAAAGAATGGGCACTTTTTTGATAACACCACAAAGGACACAAGAGAAGCAAGTTTTACTGCAACTGTCAAGGTTCAAGAGATAAAGGAACTATTTCCTGGGCGTAAGCAAGCCAAAAAATATTGACAACTCAGAGAACACCCATTCAATCATGTCCTCGAGCCCACAGAGCGGCTATTCTAGTGCCTGTGTGGTTATGAAATGTCTGTCTCAGCATGTCATAGCAAAATGAGGACTGAAGTAAACCTTCTTAGATGGCTTTTTATCTACATTTTACCTGGGAGTGGCAGCACTATTAATAACAGCAACCAAATTTATTGAACTAGTCACACTGCAAGTGCAAGGGGTTTTGAGATGGAATGCAAACAAAAGTAAAAAACAGAACAAAACCCCATCCTTTAATATGATCAACTCACAGGAGTTAGAAGAGTAGAGTAGCATAAGGTAAAAAGCAGGTCCCTTCCAGTCATTACACTTGTCCAGAGTCTTAAGCAGGGAAGAAAGCAGAAACGTAAAAAGCACATTTAATGAGGCAGCTGAAGCAAGAAGTTGTTCCACGCAGGCTGGAAACTCACAAAACCCAAGTGCCCTACATTTAGCAGAGTTGCCAGAAGCCAAAAACCTATTGAAACATTCATCCATGACACCCAACCAGTCAGCTGTTAACTTCTTAACCCACAGAAGGAATATGGCATCTGGGGCTTTTCTGCAAAGATTTGGATTGCTATAGTACTAACAAAAAAAAACAAAAAAACAAAACCAAACCCAAACAATACAACAAACTTTACAAAGGAAAGGACATAGAAAACACTATTAGTAAGTTTGCAGATGACACTAAGTTGGGTGGGAGTGTTGATCTGCTTGAGGACAGGGAAGCTCTACAGAGGGACTTGGATAGACTGGATAGATGGGCCAATGTTAATGGCATGGCCTTCAATGAGGCCAAGTGCCAGGTCCTGCACTTGGGCCACAACAACCCCATGCATCGCTACAGGCTTGGGGCAGTGTGGCTGGAGAGCTGCCTGGCAGAAAAGGACCTGGGGGTGCTGGTCGACAGGAGGCTGAACATGAGCCAGCAGTGTGGCTAGGTGGCCAAGAAGGCCAGTGGCATCCTGGCNAAGAAAAAAAAACCCCAAACCCTGTAACAACCCCCCACCTTTTTAGAGCTCTGATATCTCTGGAAAAGTTTCTGCTACAACAAACGAGAAGAACCCTGAAGTTCATAAACCTGTCTGAAGTAATTTTCCTCTCCTCATAATAAATAGCAGTAAATCAAAGGAGACACTCTGAAAAAAGTTTCTAGGGAAAAAAAAAAAAAAGGTGGGTTTTCATAAAAAAAAAAATCCCTATATAAAAGTCATTATGGCCTCTAACAGAGGTTTTTTATTAGCAGCAGTTATGAAAGAACGGAACTTCTGGGTGTCCTTGCAGCACTCCAACATCTATTTGATAGTAAGAGATTACAATAGCCTCATAATTATCTTTAGAAGCCTGTCCTGGTCACGTCCTTGTGGCATGGACAAGATTATGGTGATGGATGTCGCTTGCAGAAAAGCTTGTGCCCTTGACTGAAGCAATTCTTCTTGCAGTTTGTTCTCTCTAAAATGATGGCTTTAACCGGGAGAAGAAGAGAGAGAAAATAGAAAAAAAAAAAACAAAGGGGGAAAGGGGAAATGCAGCGAGTGATAGTCAGCAGCTTTTACCTTTTAATATCTCTGTGAATATGATTATTTTCATGCAAAAAGTTGATGCCATTTGCTGTACCTTGAACAATTTTACATCTTGTATTCCAAGAAATTGGTGGAGTGTCACCCTTGAATAAGAAGGGAGAAAGGCAAGTAGAAAGGTGAAGAGCTAATATATACTTGCTCACACAGACTAAAACAAAACATAAAACCCTCCCACAATCCAAAATCAACTTCTTGCTATCATAGAATCATAGGTTGGAAG
>VZTM01013347.1:0-19581 GCA_013400555.1 Jacana jacana
CTCGACTGCTCCTGGCTGCGGCAAGTGTCTTGCAGGCTGTCAGTCTCTGAAGCTGTAAAATCACCCGCGTTGGGAAGTCAGATTATAAGTTACAGTTACAGAGACAAGACAACAGCAGAACGTCTTAAAGAAAAGTTTAAGTGAGAAAAATAATGGTGCTGCGGTTAAGAGACTAATCCACTGCAGAGATTCACCCATCTGACTTGGTGGCACCTTGCCACAGTCTGGAGGTGACAAACACCACAAGGTGAACTATACACGCTTCAGTCAATCGCTTTATTTCCAGCCCTGGTTATGAGCCTTGTATTCTGTATGAAGCCGTCACGTCTTCAGCAGTATGAAGAGTCATGTCTTAAGGACCAGGACATTTTAAAAAGGCACGTGTGCATACATTCATGCAGCAATTTCTGAAAAACAACTCTCTCACTGGTATGCACTGAGCTTGTTGAGCATTGCTTGTATGAATCATAGGACTAGGCCAGAAATTGCAGTAAAAAAATCCTTAGACCTTTATAAAAAACCAAACAACCTAAACAAAACCAACAGGAATAAGTCCTTCTGTCTCACAGCTATTCTTTTTGCAGGAGTAAGAGGCTATACCTGCAATCACAGCCAAGGACATTGTGGGAACACCTGGCAGCTGCTCCTGCTCCAGCAAGACGAAGTATTTCTTACCTGTCCGCAGTGTTTCCTGGTTTTTACATCTTTCATGAAACATTTCAAACAAAGCAGAATCCTAAAGGTTGTGCTCTGGCAGATGGAGCACAACCTAGAGAGATAGAAGTGCTTTGTTTGGGCCATGGTGCCCAGTAGTGCAGGAGGTCTGGGAAGGAGGGCTTGGATACAGCCACTTTTCCTGAAAGGACCATGCTGCTATTGTCCATCATCTGCCAGCCAGCAAAGCTTCCTCACAGAGTGTTCATTTTGGCTCTGAATGAGATTATCTGCTTCCCACTGCCCCCTATATACAGTCTACATATTAGATCATCTGTCCTGGAAAAAGGTTTAGTTCTTCTCTGTTGATTTCCACTGTGTGAATTAGCTGAATACTAATGACAGTTTTCTTGTTATCCTAAAGAAAGACTTGCACCATAACAATACTAAATACAGTTTTTTACTGCCTCAAATCTAAAATCACACAAACTTTGCTTTCTTCCCAAATATTTTCACTTACAGATTCAGTGTTATGAGTAGTAATGTATGCAAAACATGCAATCTGCCTGGGACCCAAACCCAGGTGGAGCTGCAAGCTCTCTCCAGAGCATCTCCAATTAAGACAGAGGCCCTGCCAGAGAGTTCCAACACCAGGAAGGTGAAGAGGCATCTTGGCTGTCTCAGGGATCTGGCTGAACAAGATTCTGGCAACACCTGCTTTTATTGTCTGCTGTGTTGCTTGTTCTGGTATAAGGTAGGTATGCACAGGGTATGTGGTTTACAAAGAACTATTGCTCATTTTTCCTCATGAGATTTGTGGCTTTGGTTCCCTTTGCAAGGCCCAGCCTGTATCCAGCCCTATGAGACTAAAACCATCCTGAGAAGAGAAAATATCTACGTCAAATCTTCTGACAAGACTAAACGGGACACTTGGGAGAAGAAGAAGGAAATGTTTATGCATCTGTGCTTCAGAGGTTTATGTCTCTCTGTGAATAAAAGTAGAAAGTACATTTAAAAAAAATTTTACTTCTTCCTGACAAAAGTAATGGAACTAGTACTGGAAACAGGTTCCTAGAGAATTGTGGCAAAATGCTCCTGGAGTTTTCCCATGCCATGGTAGGTGAGTGTCAGCGAGAGTAACAGGATATGCAAGTGTATCTGTAAATATGCATCTGTAAATTAATGACTTACAAGCTACTAGGTATATTGTAGACTGAAATAAAAGATTTCAAGCAATGTTTGACATTGATTTTAACACTGATTTAAAATCAACTAGAGCACAATTCTGAAGAAAAGTTTATTTTAAATATGTCAAACAGGCCAGGTTTTACTCTCTCACTTACCAGAACAGGCAGAGTTGGTCTCTAATTTCCAGGGGAAAATCACATGTAAGACTATCCATTATTAAAAAGGACAGACCTCAGGATACAAAGGAAAACAAATTTCACTTCTTGGGAAAGGTTGTACAAAAATTCTTCTACCAGAAGTCATATCCAATCTTCAGATATTAACAGAAAGGGAATTACATCTACAAAAAAAAACCAAAACCAAAAACCCAAAACAAAACAAAAAACCAACCAACCAAACAACACAAAAACCTCCCAAAAACACACACACAAAAAAAAAAAACACAAGAAAATACAAACAAACAAACACGTTTTCTTTCTGGAAAAAGTAATATTCTGTTCAAGTAATGAAAGGAACTCGCGGCCTACTTTTTCCTTTTTTTCTTTTTTTTTTTTTATTTTTTAAGTAAGTGGTATATGTTCTAATTTCTCCCATTCACAATCTGGTGATGAGCATCTCTTATTTTCCTGCCAGTGCATAATTCCCTCCATTTGTCCGAAGTCCAAAGTCCACACATATAAAATCAGCCACTGCAAAGGAGCAGGATGTTACAAGAAGCTCACTTTTACCTACCAAGACCAATGAAATATGAAGCTTGCATGTTAAAAAGCATTAAAACATGTGTCCAAAACCAAAATTGATCTTACCATATGTTTTGAGGCTTTCACCACATAATACTACCAAGTGAGAACACATTTTCCTGCCTAGGGAGGCAGTTTTTCCACATCAGTTTAGTGCCACTGGTGCTTCAGCAGGAGCCCGTTCATTGTGCTTCTTTGCCTTATTTCTTCTATATGTCTATGTTCACTGCATTTTGTCAGCCAGAGAACTGTTCCTCAGAGCCTGTAACCTGACTGCTTCCCAGGAAGCCCATAATAGCAGTCATGCTCTAACTCATGCTTAGAACATATGAACCACCACTTCTTTGGGTCTTTAATACTAATTAACTGACCAAATAATAAATTAGATTTAAAGGGAAATCTCTGGGGAGGAAAGAACAGATTCCATTTAATTACAATGACATATCTTGATTATTTTTTTTATTAATACTAAGAATCTGCACTTAAACAAGTAATCTTTGTCCTAATAATTAAGAACATTTGTCCCTACAGGTTATTTCCTGCCTGAAACTGAGAGCTGTTGCTGTGAGAAGGTGGAAAGCTGAGCCAGTGAGAGTGAGAATAGAGAGACAGCTTCTCATCACAGCATTGCCCACCTCCCACACAGGAGTGCACCTCCTTCAATAACAGGAAAACCTTGTTGTTAATCATTTCAGGATCACCTGCAACACCTGCTTTCACACAATGAACATCTGTAAGGGTTCTTGGGGGGGAAAAGCCAGTGAGCATGCCAAGTTTCTAGGATGTCGGGAGGAAAACCTGGAGACTCTCAAAGTGAAGCAGTGGAGCAGAATGTCCATGCACCTCCTCTTGTCTCCTGCAGCTCTTCTGGCACCTGTGAACTTAGAGATGAGCCCCACAGAAATGCTCGGACAAGCAAAAGTCTCCATTCCACTGTCCACTGGCAGATATGACTATTTCATGCCTGTGAGACTGGAGCATGCAAACCGTGTATGCTTTGTCTCTCATCTTTACTTAAGCAAAGATCCCACGTGGGAGATGTGGATGAAAAAATATGTAAAAGCATTTGAACTATTCCCATAAAGCCTACGCTGGTGTTCAAGTATAGGTTGGGCAGACCTCTAGCTATAATTGCTCCCACATGAAGAGGATGGACTCCATGATGTATCAAGATCCTTTTCAGACCGTCTCTGTGTTGGTGCTTATGATTATTGGACCATGGTTCTATTTGCACTGTTTCACTAGAATGATGCTTACACATTTTTTAAGGAAATGTGCACCATAAAGGAACACATATTATATTATTTATTGTTGTTGTCATTTTTATTATTATTAATAATAATAATAATAATATTACCTTAAGAAATGCAGAAAGATGGCCCATGGCTCCTCTGGAATGTGAATAATGCTTTTCTGAGGGGCTATGACATCCCAAGAAGTATCTGCAAAGGAAGGAGAGGAACAAACCAGCCACAACAGAGAAACAGCTGCAGCAAAATATGAACCTATTAACTGCAGCACCACCAAGTGTCAGCATTGAAAATACCACATATCAGAAAAATATCAAATTTCTATGGGAATTGTGAGAGTGAACATTTAAGTTCTTTGGCACCTAAATGAAAACAGTTTAATTTTAACAATTTTTTTAAAAGCTCTGTCAATGTCTGAAACCTGTAAGCCTTCTTCCAAGTGTCAAGTTGTTATGTTGTGTCAAGGTAATGTTACCGTTTCCAGGAAAAGAAATCTATTTCCAATTAATGAGGGAGTACTTTAAATACGAACAGAAATTTAAAGCTTCTCAACGTTTTGAACAGGCTTATATTTGTAAACTACATATGCACAAGCACACACATGACTACTCAGCAGCTGTTGTACACTGCAATATTGGCAAGAGTCACAGCTTTCAGCACGGGTGGGGATTTGCTTCACCTTACAGGGACGGGTGCAGCACGTGGCAACCATTGACGGATGCTATTTCAGTGAAAATCTTTCTCTTTTGTAACTGTGCTATATTGTTGTAGGTGTATTATAGCTCCTTTGTTGTATTAGACAGCTCAATTGCACTGGGTCTTGACAGTCACATCCTCCAGCCACATGCTGATAAGTCTGGACATCCCCCTAGGGCACTGGGTCAGACAAGAGAGGACATTCTCATCGGATCCTGCCAGTGACACCGATGGAGGTAGGTACATGCTTTTGCTTTGTCAATAGCTGCCAAGGACAACCTACCTGTAGCACTGCCACCTTGTTTTTTCAGGGTATAGTAAGCAAGAACAATGATGGCTTTTTTGATTTCCAAGCAACCTGAGGTTCTCAGTCCCTTACTGTTAGTATTTATCTACAGGTGCCTTTGTATGCTACACAAGAGGAGCCAGAAAAGTGCCCTTCTGCTCCTCAGACTGGCTGTGCTTGTTGATTCGAAATCAAAACCTTCAGCAGAAATGGAGACACAACACTTCCAGGTAAAACAAAGATACTCTCATAACCCACAAATTTCCATGATACATTTTGACAGTAAAACGATAGCTATTTTTTAATGATGTCCTAATTTGTCTTGTCTGGCTGCAGCCACTCTCTACTGTTTGTGCCACTGCCAGTAGCTGTGCTTGTCCCTGCTGAACATCCCTTTCTTGGCAGAGCTGGAAGAAGGGGAAGCCCCGTGTTGCCATGGCTTCCCAGCCCGCTCAGCTCAGGGCTGCTCTGGCTGACTCGTTTCTACAACAGGCTGCCACAGGAGCACATCTTTGGTATTCTGTTTACTCTTGTCACCTTTGGAAATGGGATGTAGACTCCCAAGTCACCGGTGCAAGTCTGAAAACATTACTGTAGCTCATGTCTGAAAGTAGAGCTCACAGCTAGGGAAAGGAGAGCACTGAGGACAAAAGTCTCATCTCAGGGTGCCATGGCTGGGCAAGATGAGCTGGATGATCATACTCCACACTGTTCTTGGGGCCTCCACCCCATGGATGTCCACAGGAGCCTGAAAATCATCAGCACCTGCTGATTTCCATGTGTGTGTTTTCTGGATGTGGGTTCCCTATCCTGTTTTTCAGAGACAGATTCAGGCATGGATATGCCCGCTGGCTTCACGAATACCTTAATCAAGGGCAGGAGTTCTCACTCCCTTTATTTGTGATGTTCCTGATCATAACTATCCTGATCATGATTTGCTTAAAATGCATATACATGTGCTATCCTCTGGTTAACCCTGTTTCTCCTGGTGATTTGCACAAATCATGGCTCCATGGCAAACACCTATAATCACATCACTTGTCCTGCTGAAAGCCCTCAGTGATAAATGGGCGGCATGTAGCAACCACTACTGAACGCTATGTCATAGCAAGCTGTTCAATAGTTAATGGCTACTAAAATAATCATGTAGACCAAGCACCACCTGCTGCCCGAAAAGTTAAGCTCCTTAAATCCCTAACTACAAACCTCAAACTAACTGCATCAGGCTTCATAAAATAACCCACTGAAATTCTGAAGTAAATCTGAAAAAAAAAAAAAAAATTACTTCTGCAGAATTCCAACCTTAACACTAGTCCTGATCAAACCCCAGAAATTCATGGCTGCTTTGAAGTTCAGTACTAGCCCTGTCTGGACTTTGAAATGTGTAGCACTGCTTCCTACTCTGTAACCAAACATGAACCCTTAAACAGGCAAGATAAATTGTTGCTTAAACTACCCCAAAATCAAGAATATCACATGAGATTCTCCATACTTCAGCTTGGTATTTACTTGTACACCTACCAGAAGACAAGCCTTGACCCTAACTTTCAAGATTTCAGGATGAAACCTTTACTCTTACTCATCTTTGAGGAGAACCTGCAAGAACATAATGTAAACCTAGCCTGCAGTCTTTGTTCTCTCATACTCTCCTGTAGACTTCACAAAAGCATAGCAATGCTTTTCCTACCCCAAAAATAAGAATAAGGCATTCAGATGCCTGTTGACAAACGATCTCATGGGCCTTTGCAGCAGGAAAGATACCTTTCTAAGCCTTACTTTCACCATGGGAAACTACTTCTGGGATCTGTTTTCCTAAACCTGACTTCAACTGCCCTGTTGACCCAGGTAGTATGAATAAAACCATTAAATATCTTCAGACCTACCTTCCTCTTTACCTCAGGAAGCCTTACCACTTGTAACAAAAAATATGCCTCCAAATCTTCTTTTCCAAACTCTAAACTGGGTTATACCTGCCAGCAAGAGCTCAAACACCTATGACTCCTCCAAGTTTAACCAGGCATTCATATATGACTGTACGAATCTCATGACTTTGCAAAATCCAGCAGAAAACCTGCTTCTGCAGCACTTATTTTCCCAGATCCTAAACTTAACCTTAACCTCAACCCATCCTTTAGATTTATGAAACCTCAAATTTTAGAAATAAATTGTTTCTTAAGGCCAGTTGACTGCTTATCTCTAAGAAACTTACAAAACAGAGGAGGAGAACATGCCCCTGTGCCCAAGCCTCACTTTCCAAACTTGCATTGTGCTCACATTCCAAGTTTAAAACCATCCCCAAACCAGATACTGCAATTTTCCATAATACTGCTCAGCCGCGACATGGTGTGCTGCCCTGCCGGGCAAAGGCTGAGATACTCCCCAAGCAGAGGGAAACAATCTTCGAAGTGTCCTGACAGCATTTCTAAACGGAGGGCTCCCACTGCCCCAGGGGTGGCTGGGTTCGGGGCCGGCTCAGCCCGGCTGCCCGTGGCTTTCCCTGCTGCCCGGGAGATGGAGCTGCGCGCCCGGCTATGCCCGGCGGCTCCCCACCACGGTAACTAACAGCCAGGAGCCCACATTTAAACATACTGCAATTATCTAAATCCTAATCTGACTGCTTTATGTCGGTTTATTACTTTATAGCAATTAGTTGCGGTGCATGAAGCGCTGGGGGCTGATAGCTATAGAGCTACAACCTGTCTGTGTCGATACCCTTTTCAGGCAGTAGCAGAGCTGAGCTCCGACCACAAGTAAAGCAGCAGATGAATAATACTGAAAACACCATTTTCAATTGATAACGATCTGAAAAAGAAAGGGAAATTTAGTACCGGAAACGGAAACCATTTACATGATGATAGCAAAGAAACAAAACGTGCCATTCAAATCTGAGGAAAAGAGCCTAAATTCATCCAAAAATGTACCAAGATCAATTTTTTTTTGAAAAGGCATACTATATGAAGTACAAGATGTTAAAGTTGTTTACTAAGCTAAACATTCAGGTGCAACACCAGAACTAAACATTAAAATCACATGCAAAAATAATCTTTGAAAGTCACTTGAAAAATTAAAGGTAAATAAATAAATAAAGTATAAATCTGTTTCACCGAGGCATACATGAATTAACATCATTAAAAAAAAAAAAAAAGCCAGAAGAAAACTAGAAGATGTCTTCCTGGAGCACAGAGAAAACTCCAAACAAAAACAGAAAACCTATAAGAAATTAATAACAGATGGACCAACTGGAGGATTGTGCTTAATGTAATTAACATTAGCACTTACTGGTAACGGTTAATGGTCCTGTACCATCACACATCCCAAAACAAAGTCTGATCAGGGATGCATCAAAAGACATGAAGTGAACCCTGAGGCTTAAGTGCCATTTGGATCATACTGAAGACATTTTCATCAGTCTTCATGAGAAGTTACAGCTATTGGAGAGAAAGATATGAACAAGTTTCCATCTTGTAATCTTACGTTTTCTCTAATAACTAGCCTTTTTCAAATGAAATGTTATATATAGCTAATGTCTTCCTGTCTGTCTCTAACTGCTCCTTCAGCTCTCTTTCAGTAGTGAGAACCTATCTGAAATCACTGCTTTACATTTTAAGACAGGAATCTGCTTTTACTGAAATTCAACACGAAGACAAAGAAGTCTTTAATACATACCAGATATGACTTTAAAAGGTAAAAATGTTCATGTCACTAGAAAATCCTTTGTAATTTTTACTAAAGTTTAAAAGATATGTTTCTTTCAGAAACTGAAGAACTGCCTTTTTTCAGTCAGAAATACAGCTCTATTCAAAGTAACTTGATTGTCCAATCAGCAATTATAAATAATAATTCCCAGAAAAACCCTTTTTGACTCATAAGGTCTTGGCTTTGAAAGCTCAGCAGTGTTGTTGTTTGTTAAGAGGACTTGGGAAAATGGCAATGTGTTTGTGGGTAATAGGCAAACTAAGACGTTTAGGCAAACATTCACTAGGTGTGATGGTTCGTTGACTTTCAGCCTCTTCAACATTGTGCTTGAGAATAAAATGGAAAAAAAAAAAAGAAAAAGTCTTTCCTAAAAGAAAATGTTATTCAGGAGAGGTACCTTTTGAATTCTTTTATATTCACAAACTTAAATTCAGTTTGCTAATCTGTTTTCCTCTTTCTTGGGCCTATCTGTAGGACAGGGGTTTTCAGTGCCATCTTCTGGCGGCGTGATCATCACGAAAACTGTGTCACTGAAGCGATGTAAAGGTGAGAAGATGAAACGTAGACACAGATATTTATTTCTGGCAAAAAAAACCCAGAATGACACGATTTGGTGACAGAATTCTTTTTTTCTGCATGATTTGTATTGTTTGTACCATGCATTGTTATCCTTCAATACACACATGTATACGTATAAGTATACATATACATGTAGGGATTTACTTATAAGAAAATGGAGTGCATGAAGCATTGTTACTTCATGTCTAGAGTATGTGAGACAGATTTTCATTCGAACAAATGCAATGTGAAAATAGCTTCTTAAGGGGAGTAAGATTGCTTATTTTACCATCTAATAAATATTTGCTGTATTTGGTACACAACAAAAGGACATCCCCATCTCCTCTGCTAGAGAAAAAAAAACAATTTTTCCAAAGGAAAAGAGGGCCTTTATCATCACTTTATTTGCTGACTTAACAGCAACTTCTCTGTGCCATCTTCAAGGGTATGTGTGCTGAGATGAAATGAGGAGAGCTGGAGAGAAAGGAAAACTTATGCTCAGATATTTCTGCAATTTCAGAGCAGAACTAAGCATCCATAGAGAGAATCCTGGTCCCCTGTATGGATAACACAGTCCTGGATGACAAACAGGAGACCATTCAGGAGACACCAACACTATTTCTGTGAGCCTTGATGGCCCCTGCAGACCGTGGAGCACAGTGGTACCTTTCTGCACATTTTAATTGTGCAAGGCAACTGGCAGCTGGTGTAAATTGGAGACATTCTTCATCTTCTCTAATTTATTTGGAAAGTTGATTGGGAACACAGTAGGTAAATGAGCACAGAAATGGTTTTAAGTTACCTTGTTTTGTTGCCTCCCCCATTCCTCCCACTCATCTGCACAGCACTGCCCTCATCACCATTCATCTCTCTGCCACAGCAGTAATACACCTAAGTGAACTTCTGTGCAGTGCTCCATTTCTTTTCTGTTGCCTGTATAAAACAAAATATTTGATCAATTATTTTTTTTTACCTCATTTCATATTCTAATACCCATATTTCATAGAAAGCTACACTCCCTTATAAACAATCTCACATCATGATCAAGAATATTATCTCCAATTTCCATTTTAATGCAAATAAATGAAGATGTGTTCTCTTGTAGTTAACAAGAAGCAAAGTAAAAAAGCCCCGCTTAAGTTCATTGTGTTTGACTTAGGGCTTACTTAACAATTCCAGGCATTTAAAGAGAAGAGGTTTTCTTCTGTTTATAGAAAGGATTCATAGAAAATACTAAATTTTGTAATCAAATAAATGTTAGCATTAAAGTTGTTAGAAACAAGACTCTGATTGTTGAAAGTGGTTGTATATTGGTCACGTTGGCTGCACCTTGGAATGCGGAGTTAGCTGCAGTGTTGAGAGCAAGCCCTTTAAGAGGGGTTGCTGGGAGAGCACAGATGCAAATGAGTTGGAAGTAAGTATAGTGAAAGTGAAACTGGGTGTAGGAAGCAGCAAATGAGACAAGGGTTGTAGCCAATGATGGGGAAACTTTAGGCGAGTGGAAAGTGCGTGAAAAGCTCGTGGACAATATCCCTCTCCCTATCCGAAATGTAGTGCTTAGCGAATGAGGACCTGTGACTTTGATTCAAACGTGGTTCGGCCTTCTGACTGGATTGTACTGCTGTCTGGTTGGGGAGCCTTCTGAATAAAGCTGAAGCTGATCTACCAATCATCTGGATTGCGTCTGGCTTCACTGCTCCTGGCCGCGGCACTGCAGAGTTACAAGAAGTCCTATGTCACTTGTCACGGATCCTGAACGCCACTTTCTCTGAGTCTGATATTGACTCCTGCATGTTTCTTCCCAAATATTGTTTAGTGAATGCTTTTACAGAACCCCCTTCAACCTGGTGTGAAAGACCATCAGTACCTCACTGAATATTTTCTTCCCCATGGAACTTGCCGGTTTGGTTTCTGACTGAAACAATACTATTGCCGAGATGAATGAGAGCTACCATCTCTTCAAACTAAAATTGTAGATAGAATCATAGAATCATAGAATCATTTAGGTTGGAAGAGACCCCTGGGATCATCAAGTCCAACCATCAGCCCTACTCTACAAGTTCTCCCCTACACTAGATCCCTCAACACCACATCTAATCTGCTCTTAAACACAGTCAGGGAGGGTGACTCCACCACCTCCCTGGGCAGCTGATTCCACTGACTGACCACTCTCTCCGTGAAAAATTTTTTCCTAATGTCCAGCCTAAACCTACCCTGCTGCAGCTTGCAGCCATTCCCTCTTGTCCTGTCGCTCATTGCCCATGAGAAGAGACCAGCACCAATATCTCTACAGTGCCCTTTCAAGCAGTTGTAGAGAGTGATGAGGTCTCCCCTCAGCCTCCTCTTCCTCAGACTAAACAACCCCAACTCCCTCAATCGATCCTTGTAAGCCTTGTTCTCCAGGCCTCTCACCAGCTTTGTTGCCCTCCTCTGTTGCCCTCCTCTGTACTCGCTCCAGCACCTCGATCTAAGCAGCCTTGTCCATCTCCTCTTCAGAGTGAACAAGCACAGGTGACACACAAGAGTGAACTTGCAGTGAGAAGAGAACACGTTGCAGATGGACAGTACAGTGGGTAGGATGACACAGGGTTAAGCTATCAGCCTTGCTGAAGATATCTCATGTATTAGCCATACAGAGATCCAAGCTAGGATAGGCAGGAATTCCCTTCTGCCATGGGCTGATTCCTACAAAGCTAAAAACAAGAAGAACAGAACAATGTAAACATAATAACACAGTGTTCCCATACTGGACCAGAACAAAGGTTCATCTAGCCTGCTAATCATGTATTCAGCAGGCCCCTCCTGGATGGTTTAGCAAGGAGGAAAAAATGGCTCAATGCTCAATACCTCATTGCAGCTGGAAAAGCTCCCTTTTCCCCTGTCGTCCTTTATTCTGCTCCTGGCTGTGCATTCCTGCACCTTATTCTGCACTTGTGAAGGTGTTTGTCAGGTCTTCCATGAAGCCGATATAACCTATTCAGTGAAGAGGAGCTTTCTAAACACCACATCTGGTTCAGGAGACAGAGCAGATTACACGCAGAAGAGCAAAACAGAGAAGGAGGCAGAGGGAATGAACCCTTCTGCCTTGAGCAGCAGCAAGCTGTTACATTTATCTGGCTGCACACGTAAAGACAGCAAAACTGAAGCGTTTGTGTATTTCAAAAGCTTGGTGAGATGATGCCCTGCTTCTAGTGATACAGACTTGTGAGCTAGGAGATGTGCAAGTAACCACACTAGATTTAATGGGTTTCTCGTGTGTTTGGCATTAAACACGCACCTCTATTGTCACATTGAGGATTGTTTTCTCAGAATGAAGTCCTTAATCGAAGGGTGGAACAGAAGAGTGCTGCCGACAGATATCCAAACTGGCTCTGCAGTGCTATTGCTTCCACTTCACAGCTCTTACACATATTTGTTCACAACAGCTACTGAATGAGCTGTCCCAAAATTTCCACAGATAATTTGAAATCAAGACCATCCAAGAAACTTACAGCAATTTGTGTATATATAGTAGATGAAATGGACTACAAATTACCTTTAAATGTGATTATATGCCTCCTACTGAGTCTATAATTATATCTGTATTTTATCCTTTTAAAGAATAATTTATTATAGAAATGCAAATTTCTCAGAGGTAAAGTTTCTTCTTATCGTGAATCTTGAAACTATGGTNGATAATTGTTTTTGAATTCTGGAGGGTTTTGGGGGTTTTTTAATGAGTTTTCTCCTCTGAATCAAAATCAACATGGTCAACTTAAATCTTTAAATTCCTTTTGGAAGGAATATGTAGTCCTTCTATTTACTAATAGTTTTACAGAGCATCAGTCTACCTAGAGATGACAGGGATGCAGAAGAACTGCAGATGATACTTTGAAATAAATCCTTAAAAACACAACTTAATGGTATACTCTATATTTCTGCCTCCACCAACAATTCCAGTCAATTTTAGAAGTTGGTAGGTCTCATTCTCCATTGCCCTGCTGATGGTTTTGAGGTTTTCTCTGTTGTCAAAAAGATTCAGCCAAATAGCACAGCAAGAAGTGCCAGGATAAATGTTCTGAAAAGCAAAAAAGAGGTTTGTTCTCCATTGCTTTGTATTTCCTACTGTCAAATACAGCTCTGCAAGCCACCTGAAGAATGATCAGGTGAGAATTCTCCATTTCTTCCAGGAAGATACATTTGACACCTACTTTCAACGGTGACTGCACTCTGCAAAACAGTGAAGAGGAGGGTTATTTATGTGTTCTTGTACAAGTGAACATAAACAAGTGGATGCTCTAGCAAACTGACAATAGAACTAACAAAGGGCCAGATGCTCTTATCCTCTTACAAGGGTGAAGAGGGACAAAATGAGTAAATATTTATGTTATCATAGCGGCATGTAACTGGAGCTCAGTTGTGGAAGAAACAGTGATTTACCAGCATGTTCCTCCTCTCTTGGGAATCCACATAAACCAATTGAAGGTTCAGCAGCAAGAAAAAATTCTGATGGAAGGACTAAGCCAGATGAGAGGGCTACAGTTTTGCAGGACGTACTTTTCTCTGGGTTCAGAAAATGACTAGCAAAGACCCATATTTTCCTGCCATAACTCCGCTAAGGACACCCTTCCTCCAAAGGACACCTGGCAGGCTACAGTGTGTAGATCATGCCTCATCAACTCTTTTTTTTCCAACTTGTCTACCTTTATCCCACAATTACTTAATGTCATCAGTTCTCCTACACTAGGCAGCTGAACAAGGCTTGCAAGCCTCAAGTGCTCAGACCCTCGTGTATTCCCTACTGAAAGATAACAGAAAGCTCATTTTGCACAAGAACTTACAACAAAATACTTTGCATTTCAGGACGCTTGCTTCTGAGAGTCCTTGGAACGTGATTGCGAACTATTTATGTCTATGCTGTACTTGGTCTCAGTTCTAGGGCCTTTAATATGTCCATAACTCACTAAGTGAATGTTAAAATTGCCCCCAGCCAATGGAGGGCAATAGAAATGCACTCTCTGCAGGAACTGAGAGAAGAACCAAAGATGCTTTTTGGATGATAAAATGTCATCTCTTCTGTGCATCTCTGGAGTGAAAGAAGGCAAGCAAAGTGTGTTATCTGATGCTTGTCCTGTCCTTTGTGGGTAAGAGATTGAGAAACCACCTTGAAATACAAAGAAACACCACACCATGTGTTGGTGGAGTGCTGGGGAAAGCACACTCATAGCTGGGGTGGTTAGCATCCTGGGAGAATGTCTGAAAAGCAGTCATACATGGTGATACAGATTCTTGAACATTTCCTACACTATTGTGAAATACCAGTGGCAATCGTGGGGATAAATTGTGAGTGATGACAGGAATAGAAGAGGAAGGCAAGTACTCAAAATGTGGTGCTGTATATAATGAAGACTATCCCCTTATATACTTAAAATGCTTAGCAAGAGTTGACTAGTTTTGTTCTACAGCTGTGGAGGTTACACTGTACTGTGATGGGAAAATCATTCTTCCTCATGCCCTGCTCACTGCAAAGCACTTAGAGCACAGGCCCAGGTGTGAACTCACTCTGAGAGGTAAAAACAAAGCCGCATTATGTAATAAGATTTAATGATTATTTGAATCTCTTTTTCCATCCCTGTGGATCATTGATTTAACCTTCTTTGTTTTGTTCTCAGAATATTGCTAAAACAACTTATCATGTTCTGAAATTAATCGGGATCATTTTTTGTATAACCCTGTAAAAGCGATTTGATTTCTGCTTTCTCTCTTCAGTAACAGAACACTAACAGAACCAGTATCTTTGCTAGGAACTGCAAAATATTGGCAAAATGTTCAGATTGCATGGCCATAGGGAAAAAACACATAAGCTACTATGTGCATAGCCTGTAGTTCAACCCTTATTTTCTCTTAGAGGAAAACAAAAGCAGACCTTTTAAAGCCACCACTAAGGAGATTTCTATTTAGAGAATATGCAATAACTCATATTGAGACAAGATTTTAATCTCAGCAAAGCTTTGGATAATCTGCTGGCACCTGTGTTTGCTGCTCTTCCACCCCATTGCACTGCTTAGACTGAAGGCCAAAGGCCGAATCCTGCAAGTTGGTTTGTGGCAGTGGTCCTGCTTACATGAGTGAGAGTCCTTGGCAGGAAAGAGACAAAGGTTTTTCAGGATCTGCCCCTGAAAGGGTCACCATTGAGGAAATGACACTAGTGTCATCTTCTTTTATGTTCCTTTGGAGCCTCTGATTCATTTTTATTCTTTTTTGCTGAGTACTGCACTAGTCACCATTATTTGCTGTGGTGCATATCACACCAATATAGTACTCTGACTTGCTTTAGGAAAAGGTATGAAGTACAGACAGCTCTGTCCAAGGGAAAAAGGTATTATCTAGAAGATTTTTGAAAGAACTTGTAAAGGTTTTCCAGATGTAGACATAAGCTACTGGACACATCAACCTGTGTGTACTCTAAAGAGATTTTTATCATAGATTCACAATATGAGCAAGCAGGGACATTTTTCAGTGCTATGTAGATACTATTATGGATACTGTGGAATCATGTTGAGCCTGATGAATCATGTTGAGGTCTTTGTACCTGACTAAGATATGAACCAGTTAACAATTGTCACATTTGCAAGAGGAGAAAGAAATGTGTGAAGTAAAAAATAATAATAATAAAACAAATGTATATATGATAATTTGGGTGTGCAGTGAAGGTGCTGTAAAAGGGGATTGCATGGCTGGGCATTGAAAAGAAAAGAAAAAATTGACATCTGATGTATTTTACGTGCGTTTCATCCTCTTAAAAGTGAGCATTATTCATTTGAAAGCATTAAAAATAACATCAGATTTCTCTCCTTTTATTCTGTGATTCATGCTTCCCATTTTAAAGTCTACACCCTGTGAAGAGGGGTGCATTATCAAGGAAAGGAAAGAGGCTTGCCAGGGACAGAAGGTAATTTCCCGTAGCAGGTGCGTACAGCAGGTGGTACGCAGTGTACCTGCAACGAAAAGGTAGATTTAGGCTAAGATTTTATTTAATATGGAAAACTTATTGCATCCTGAGCCACTACTGGGGACGTGCCAAAAATTGTGTCTGCAGCATGATTTATTACGTGAAAATACCACCGAACTAATCAGTGGAGTTACTAATTAATACAAATCTGCATTTTTGCATAAGCAATTAGTGCAAAGAGAGTGCAATGAAAGAGGAAGTTTGACTCATTTAATCTCAGTGTCTATTCAAGCGGAAAGACCCACTAGGGCAAGGCACTAGGATCTACATTTGGATTTTTTTTTCCTTTTGATTAGTTAAAGGAACTAAAAGGTCAAATTATCAATATTTAATTCAAATGGAAATGCATTTGTTCAAGAGGAAAGAAAACACTTTATTTAAACAAGGTGGGACTCTGGGGGTAAATGCCTGGATCAAAAATAATTAGATTTTGCAGTTATAACAGCATCTAAATCCCGTCTGATAAGAATCCTTTTTCCTAATAACAGAGGTGGTTTGACACCGATAGCAATGACTGCTGATGTTATTTAAACTCTAGCTCAGGCAGTATCTGGCCTACCAATACAATTTAGACATTTGCTTTAATGATACATACTTCTCTGATTTGTTTGGGGTTTTTTTTAATCAATTTGAATTATATTTTAAATCTATTGTGATTTCATAATTGTGTGCACTTGACTAAAAGAGTCATTTAAAAAGCTGATAATTAAACCTTGGTGGTGATGTATTTTCCATTAACTAAATAGAAGTTTACATTTATAGAATTAAAACAACAACAGCATTTATCTAACGGGGAAAGGCTCAATAAAATTAATACACTGAATCTGAAAGGGGAAAAAAAAAAAAAAAAGGCAGAAAGACACCTTAATCATTCGTACCAATTTCGAGTCCAGCTGTACATGTATCCTAGAGGGCAGCCTGTGCGACACAGGCGCACCCCAGCCCCAAACCGGTATCCGAAGCCGTGTTTTAAAGCGTTATTCTCCCTCGGCTGTTCCCTCGCTGACGGGGCGCTCCGGCCAGCGTGCGGTGCGGTGCGGTGAGGTGCGGTGCGGTTATCCGCACTTCCCGGCCCCTCCTCTCGCCGCGGTGTCGGGCGGTGGGTGAGCTGGGGACCCGGGCGAGCAAACCTTAACTGGCCCTCAGTGAGCCCAGCTCCCCGCGCTTGGGCCCCGGCAGTGCGGTGGGATGGCATGGAGGGGCCGTGCCGAGCGGGACTGGAGAAACGGGGGAGAGGGAAGTGACACTTTCCCTCCTCTTTTTTTTTCAGTTTAGGGTAACCCTCGGCCTTAATGTGGGTGCCCCGCTGGAGAGAGAGGGAGCGGGGAACGTGACAGCGAAAAGAGAGAGCCCGAACAACCCCGGCTGCTCAGGCAGTAAATCACTCTCTAAATTATAAGCGCGGCTTCCTCTCTCCAATAGCTTTAAGCTATTTGGGGAGGCATCCTTTTCCCGCACTCTCGCAGGTGCAATATGAATCAATTATCTTAATTAAGATAATGCCGCAAACCCAAGAGATTTCCTCGGGAGAGGATTTCGCGCTCCGGGCAATTGTAAGGCGTTTCCACAGCGCTGCTTCACCCCCAACAATCTCCTCCCTCCCCTCCCTCGGCCCGNAAAGAAAAAGAAAAAGAAAAAGAAAAAGAAAAAGAAAAAGAAAAAGAAAAAGAAAAAGAAAAAGAAAAAGTTATTCGGGGAGGGAAAAATAAGCAGAAACCGAATTAGAAGCCAGATGGAGAAGGAGGAGTCTGTAGGTCAGGGGGGGAAAAAGAGCCGCTTGGAGAGATAAAATCAAGGGGCTGGGGGAAGAGAAGAGGCAGGGAAAGTGGGAAACCGGAGCGGCGGAGCCAGGGGATGAGCCGAACAGGGACGGTAGAGCCGGCTGCGAGGAGCTTCGGGAGAAGAAACGGTGCCGGAACGGCGAGAGGAACGGGAAGGATGCAGGCGGACGGCAACGCCAGTCCTCCGCCCCGACGGGCTGCACTGGGGAGCGCCTCATACCTGCCGGCCCGGTTCCTCCACGCCCGCGCGTGTCCCCCCTCGCCCAGCTCCGCCTTGGGAGGAACCAGCTCCCCGCGCCGAGCTCGACGGGCTTTAAGCCCCCCTGTCCGACTGCCCGACTCTTTATTTGTCTATCTGCTTATCTGTCTATCGACCATTTGTTGACTTTATTTTGTTCTCGGGGGAGCGGAGTGTACTGAGCACGTTCAGAGGCACACACCCCGCAAGTCTCACCGCTCCCCGGCACGCAGGTTGCTGCCACTGCCCTCCTTCTGGTGCTTTTGCCCAGTGGTTCCCCAGCGCCCCACATGCCGGGTGTATTCCCAGTCCATTCCATCCAAAAGCGGGTGACATTTTTCAGCAGCCCAGACAAGGCTGGCCCAGCCCCATTCTTCTCCCGCGCCCTCCAAACCTTCTCAAACCTCACCCGCTTCCAAACTGCCTCGCCTTCAGCAGCGTGGCAGCCCCAGCAGTGCCCCGTTAACGGGGTCACGCTCCCGATGGGGCGGCCGGCCCGGGATGCGGGCACCCTCCCGGCCCGCGCCTGGGGGGCATCCTTGCGGGCTGAGAGAGGCTCGTCACGGGCAAGGACTGCCGTTAGGTGGGAAAGCATGGGTGCTGCCCTCCTAAGCCGTGCCCCAGGGAAGGGCCACAGCCGCCGGGTGACCCGAGCGTGCCCCTCTCCAACACGCCGCGCTGCCGTCCCTCGCTTCTCACGGAGAAACCGGCCAGCTTGGAAATTATCAAAACGCAGCCGGTTGCCCTTCATATTTGATTACAAACATCCCCCGGTGTCCCCTCCTGCCGACCCGCCAGCCCCAGGGCTATGTAGGTCACGAACAGCAGAGAAACGTTTTAAAAATAACCCGACCTGGAAAAATATCTTTCGAATGGGTCTCCGCCAGGGCGGAATTACTGCTTTCGCGTTTAAAGCCGCGTGAGGTGAAAATAAATTATTTCTTTTCTTTTCCTTTTATTGATTAAATCTCCGGGGAACGCGTGCCGACAGCAAAGCTCCCCGCGGAATCACGGCAGGGGCGAGATTTCCCTCGCTAAAGCGCGTCTCTAGAACCTGGCGGCGTTCGCAAACTCTACCGAGACGGTTAAAGACTTCAAAAGCACATTTTGAAGCACAGCATCTTTCACCCAAACTTCCCCGTTAACCGGCGGCATTTCCATCAAAAAAAAAAAAACCAACAAAAACCCAAACCTAACAAACCAACCAAACGGGGAAAGCGGGAACAGACGGCAGGGCACGCCAAGGGGCACAACAGACCGGGACGCCGTTTCCCCCACCCCCAGCACGGAGCAACCCGCGGGTGCCTGTGGCGGCGGGAAGGACGGGGAGAGAGAGGCTCCGGGGGTCAAAAGCTGCTAAGGCGGGGGTGGCGGCGGGGACCCGCGGATGCCGCACCCCAGAACAATGGGAACAATGCGGCGGATCTGCGGGTCGGGGAAGGCGATCCCCCTCCCGGCGGCGGGACGGACGAGGTGCGGAGCGGAGCTACCGCTCCGCACCTC